>JANHGL010007967.1:0-15961 GCA_024611195.1 Ceyx melanurus | reverse complement strand
ATGCAAGAATTCACATCCCTGTATTTGAAATAATTCCCCACCCGAGTTAGAAAGGAAGGGGTTTTTTTTTGTAAAAAAAAAAAAAGCTTTCTAAAAAAGTGTGATTGAATGAATTGTGTACCCGCCCTCCTTCTCCTCCCCTCCCGTTTCCACGCTTCTTCACAGATGAGAAATTGAATGTAGTGCCCACAGGGTAAGGCAGTTACTTCACAGATCACAGAGCTATTGTCACTGATCAGTTGAATGTTCAGTGACTCCACCTAAGAATAAGTAGCCTCTAAAGGCTGAACCCACTCCCTCTTACCTTCTCCAAGAACCAGCAAAGGCAGATGGAAGCATTCAACCTGATATCTGAGTCATACAGGTGTTGTGAAAAACAGAAAGGTGACGAACTGCTGCAAGCGAGCTCAGCAAGTCTCAATTTATCCCTCGGCAGTCCGCAGTCGAGCATAGGGCAGTCACTAGATGGCACACTTAAACAACTCTCAGCACCTCCTTCCTTTGCTTTACAGGTGCTGGGGTGCAACCGAGAGTATTTTCCACGGGAGAAAAGAGATTCTTTGATGCGCAGCCTCGGTCTATGTAAGTTGTATTTTTTTCTTGCGGTTCCCTGCCTTCATTGATAAGCTTACAATTTACTATTAGCACGCAAAGCTGATTTTCTTTGCCTTCAGTTGTAGGTAAATTAGTCTTGCCTCTAATTTTGAAGGATGGCTCGTTTTGGCTGCTTTGAGGAACGTCTGTACTATGAACTTGACTTGTGAGTCCAGCAGCAGGCCCACACCTGCAAGGTTAAAGGGATGTGTGTTTTATCTCGGGGCAAATAATGCATGGTGCAGCCCCTCCTTCACACTGTTCTGAAAGAACAACATTTACAGAAGATTTCTACCCCTTCCATCCTTATTACTTAGGGTCCCCAAAATATTTAGTAGGTATTACTGTTATCATTGCTTCCAATCGCATAAGCAGTTAGAATCGAAACTGGTTTACATTCTAACCATAGAAATATAGAGGAAAACATAAATCAGACACGGGATGGATGGGTGGCAATTTCAGTTGTTCTTGCTCAGATCCTACTGTATTAGTCCTGCCAGGTGGGCACTTTCTCCTTTACCACACAGCACACCTTTGTGTTGCAAAAATCTCAGTGAATTTTCTCCTGTCATACCTTTTGCTCTGACTTTCAGCTTTGCCAACACAAGACCATTTATGGGATGTGAAGCTATACACACATATAACTCTTGAACCCTGCCCTCTAAGTGGAAGCACTGGTACAGGGACCTCGGCAGGTTCTTCATCTTGTTTTGAAGCCCATTGCCTGCCTGGCACAAAGCAAACAACTCCTCAGGGATGCATTTTCACATCTCGACAAACTGGATGTGTCTAAAGAACCGCTTCAAATTGGATTAGCATTTGTGAAACAAATCTCCTAATTGTGTTTCTAATGAACACTGCTGCCCGCGGGGCTGATCTCTGAGCAATCCTGTGGATGCCTTTGGGGGAAACTCATGGGGGAGATTTGCTCCAGAAGTGCACCCAGTGCTCCTCAGTTGCCAGCAGGCTTTCAACCCGAGTGACCAGCTTAGAGTTAGGCCAAAATGTGAATAATAGAGTTATCAAGTCCCCAGAACAAACCAGTGCCCTGTACAGATATACTCTATGGTGCCACACTACCTGCCCAACATATGTGGAGATACTGTTCCTGATGCTTAATGTGGAATTTGCCCTAGTTTTCATTTGGGAGCAGTCCTTGAATTTGTCCATTAGCTATCTCTACACTATTTGTTGTTTCCTTCAAGTTAAAGCTTTTAGAGAGTTTTGTTGTCAGTTACAGAGAACGTGCCTACAGTATGATATTTGCCTTTCCTCCTTTCTCCTCACCCCTGTATGAAGCACCTGTCATGACTGTCCCAGGGATTTGTTCTGCAGTGTTGATGGACATTGTACCAGACACAGGAAAAATTCTATATCATACAGAGAAATAACATAATTCACTGCCATACCCCATAGTCTGTGGTGTCCAGGGGTTGGAGCATTTTAAAGACATGTTGCCATTTGCCATCTAGGAGGTTTCAGTCATACAGGGTAGCTGTTTTCAACATTGCTGGTTTTTTACCTTATCATTCCAGTTTGGAATAGGTTGTATAAAATCCAAGCTCAATGTGCCCTCTAGTGAGAGTTTATTCCTTCTTTCTTCTGGATAAAGAGGTACTGTCAGAATTTAATGTCCTCGTTTATTGTACCTTTAAACTAGTCTAGAGAGTGTCTGCTGATACCACTTATTAGTAGGAAAAAAATATTCAGAGCCACCCTTTCTCTTAGACAGCAACACTATCTAGTGACATTTCTTGTTACCCATCTCTGTGGATTGCTGGTATCTAGTAACTTCAGGCTTTGAAGTCTTACTGTGTGGCAAGAAGAAATGAAGCAGGGGCAGAGTAAGAGGAAGAATAGAGCCAGGACTAGTGCTCACACCTGCAACCTTTTCTCAATGGGTCATTTTTCCTTGGGAACCTTCTACTGTGCCAAAATGCTGCAAGGTTTAAAAACATATGGCAAATATTTGTATCAACTAATGCATACAGTACATAGGTACTACTAACAGGCTATTCAGCCAAGTATTAAATATTAACTTGTAATTATGTACTTAATACTTGCTGGAGTAGCCTGTACTTAAGAGTATTGCTGGGCAGACAGGCAGGTATTGGTCAGGAGGGGAAGTTTTCACTTCCATGGCTCTTTGAAAAGGATTGTGAGTCTTCTCCCTGCCTAATTGATGTCTGTTGAGTCTCTGCCTTATTTCTTTGAGTGTTTTATCTTTCCTGCCTCCCCAGTATTTTCCAGCTAATTGCCTCTACCATTAAACTTCTGCCTGTGTAGTTACTTTCATGTGGCTTTAGCTTACCCTCTTTCTTGCAGCTGGACAACAACTTTCAAAACAAAACTCAGCCAAGGTATTGCAGCTGTGCCACAGAAAAAGCAGACCTTGGGTCACAGGCAGCTGAACATCTGGGCTGCTGTTCAGTGTTTGAAATTTAGCTTGCACATTCCCACCAGAACAAAGGTAAAGCATAATGTTGTTCTCTGTGGTGACACCTAGACCAGTGTCATAATGATCATTAACACTGGCTTTTAAAAATAATGTGTAAGGCAGGTTAGACTATGGGTTAGCTCTCTGGATATTCCAGTACTGCCATGAAGCTCAGGATAGACAACTCATCATAACACCAGCAACAGAGTCCATATCACAGAAAGTCTTTCAGATAAACACACTAGGTTTGATTTATGAAAAAATCTTCTAGAGATAGAAAATGTCCTCCAGACTCTGCTAGATGATCCTGATGGTTACTTTAACACCTCAGGAATGACCTGAATGTTTTCAGCAGGGCGTGCTGGTTTTGAAATATGCTGTAAAAGATCTGATCAACAAATTTTGTGGGGTAGGCTCTTTTTTGAAAGTTCAGACATATGGGAAGAAGACCAAGATTTTTGGACAGCAGAACAGAAAAGCCCTCAGGTGTTTGATAACTAAAAGAAGCAACTTACTTTTCACAAGTCACATATACAGAGAATGAAGAATGTCATCTTAGTGGGGCAGCTGGAAAAAAAAAAACTCTTTGATTTGCTCTTTAATCAGAATATACTGTAGAGAAATCAATATAAGGATATTCTCATTTGTTATTTATTTCTGGCTCATATTTTCACAGGCTTGAAAATAAGCTTTTCATCAGTTATCTACTCTGGAGAGGAAAGGCATGAATTTCAACACTTCTGCTATTTTTGTCTGCAAAATATTCAAAATTGTTTCTGCAGAAGCTATGGGCAGCAGTGGGGGACATTTATTTAAAGAAATTTGGAACAATAGATCACTAGTGATTAAAGTAGAAATGGAAATTACATTCTGGATGCAGGAGGCAAATGAGTATTGCATTTACAATACCTTGGTGTTTAGCATGTATGAACCATTCCTGAGCAGTTGCATTTTGGAAATTTTGAAACCTGGTTGATTTGAAAAATGCAGATTCAAGCTTCTCATTTTATGCTAATGTGAACAGGTGAAGGAGAATAGCAGTTTGTTGAAACCAGTGAATTAGCATGTGAATGGGGAGTATTGGACTTTTTCCTCTTGAGAAGTGAGCTTTCAAAGTAGAAGCTAGGATTTAAATCTCACACTGTGATTTTTCTCTTTTCATATCCCCAAATCATGTTACTTGTAGTGGATTAACAGCCTTTGAGTCTGTACCCCATCAGGCTACAGGTGCTGCCATTTTAACTAACAAACAGACATAATTTACAAGTCTAATGATCAACGAACCAACTTGTTTTCTCTCACCCTTCATAATTCTTCTTTTCGATCTCCATTTTAGTTTTCAGGACTGATGGTTATAAAAACACATGCAAAGTAAGAAACTGAATGAGAGACCTGCCTGGACTCCATCCTTCCTAGTCAAATCCATTTTTTTCATGGGACTGCATTATCAGCCTCGCCAGAGAGGTTTGCCTTTCGTGACTATGTATTCCTTGTGAACAGAACAAGCTTGCAGCAGTATGTTGCTGAGAAATCTAGATTGCAGTGACAAAGGAGATTTGATACCTACTGAAAGGAAAAGACTTGAGATAGTTTCAGGAATGTTTTCAAATAAAATGGCCGTCCACATGTCTAAAACCACACAGGTCAAACAACCTTGTCCTGTACTGAAACATGTCAAGCCATCTTCAGTGAGACTGCAATGGGTGTTCTTTGCTCATGTCAAGAAAGACTCAGGAATCTCTGCTGTGAGTGCAACTCTCCAATTGAAGATAATCTTTGTCTTTCAAGCTCTTCTCTTTCCCCCACCTCCATTCTCCCAAATTAGCCACTGTAACCTGCCCTGAGTTTCAAACACCTGCTTGCATTTGTGTGATGGTGTGAGTGTTGCTTTTCTTCATGACACTTTATTTGGCCTTGATTAATCATTAAAGAAAAAGAAAAACATTGTAGCTAGGGCCTCCTTTAGCAGAGGATGGAGCTTGCAGAAACTCTTCTCTGGTGGCATGACAATCCTGCCTCTGCCAGCACCAGAGCTGGACACTCTGGGCTGCTCTTGAGCAGAGTTCTGCAAATACTTGATACAATGTTCTCTGCCCTACCCAGTTTGATTTTATGTGCAAATACATTCACATTATTTTAAAAATAATGTTTGGTTTGACAATAACGCAGATTTTTCAGTTTTAGTCCTCTTATTTGTTCTGAGTAATGACAGTAGTCATTAGTACTTCTCATGAAGTTACACTAATCTGAGCTCTGTAGCAACTGGATGTTTCCACTGCAATGCCAGAGAATGGTGGCTAAAATCCACGTCTGCTGCACTGCCACTTGGAAAGGTAGCAGCAGGTGCAGTTATATTATGCTGTTTTAAAGGTTATAAATCTCTTCTTTCTCCTGGCAGTGCCAGTGTTTCCCTTTCTGACTAAACGACTGACTCTTATGCAATAGCTGCTTTGCTCTGTAGGGGCGAATAAAAGTCACTCAATAGAACAAGTGTTTACAGTCATAAGATTACAAAGGTTGTTTGCTTTTGTTTGTTTTTAAAATGGATGTGTACTTGTTTTGATTGCCCTACTGGGCAATAAATTTTTCTAATCAGTTCAGTGAATGTCTTGATTGGTGTAGGACCGGTGATGGTGCTGCCTTGTAATGAGATGTAGCATCTCCCAAAAGGATTTCTCATAAGACACCTGTGAGAGAAAACACACCATTTTTCAGTTCAAGTCACCCTGACCATCCCTTGAAAGCAGTAACTGGTGTCATGTTCCCAAATATGCTTTACAGTTGGTTGATTTCTTTGAACTCCCACCTGATGTCTGCATCAGAGAATCAGAAAGCTGCTGCTACAGTTACAGTCAGGCTGTGCTTAAAGGCTGAATAAATCTCACACTGAGCTGAAAGAAGGGGCTCTACTATTACCTGTTTCCTTCCCAGCTCTGGAGATGACCTGTCACCTCTTCACAGTTCTGGTGAGGAGTGGGGAAGTGTGTGCATTTCTCCACTTCTGCAGATTAACTCCCTCAACTGGCACAGCCTGAGGTTGGGTTCTTGCCTTCAGCAGGGCAAGGAGACATACCTGGGAAAGGGAGCAGGGCAGGTGGGCCAGCCCCTCACTGGGCTTCAAGTACTTGTGGCAAGGTGTGAGCCTGACACAGCCACAGCCTCCAGCTGTACTTTTCAAGTACAAGAAACCAAGAGGCTCAAAATTAGGTAATTTTGCAGACAGTACCCCATGATAACTCGGGACTGGCTTATCTAGAACCATTAACTGCTGGGCACCCTTTGATTCTTCAGCATGAGTATTAGCAAGACTTTCAGCTAGGGCCAGGACACAGAATCTTCCTCAGAGCTGTCTCAGCTTTCCACCTTCTTTGAAATTTTTTACCACGAAATGTCTCAAGCAGTATTCTCCCACATTCTGCAAGCATGCATGCTTATATAGATGTGCCTCACACTTGTCTTTGAACCTGATGGTTCTGCTTGAATGGGGCCACCTAGAGCTAGTTGCACAAGACTGTGTTCAGATGTCTTTGAACATCTCCTTGTACCTCCAAGGAGGGAGACTCCACAACTTCCCTGGGCAATCTGTGTCAGGTCTTGGTCACCCTCATAATGAAAAAGTGTTTCCTGATGTTCAAAAGGACCTGCCTGTGTTTCAGTTTGTATCCTTTGCCTTTGGTCCTGTCACTGGGCACCACTGGAAGGAGGCTAGCTCCTTACTCTGCACTCTCCCTTCAGGCATTCATGTACATTAGGGTGCTCCTGAATCGTCTCTTCTTCAGGCTGAATAGTCCCAGCTCTCAAGCTGTCCTTGTAGGAGATGTTCCTTCATCAGTCACTTCATTATGTTTGTGACCTTTCATTGGATTCCTTCCAGCATGTCCATGTCTCTCTTGTACTGTGGAGTCCAGAACTGGAGACATCACTTCAGCTGTAGCTTCACCAGTGCTGAACAGAAGGATTACCCACCTCTAACCATTGGAGATGCTGAAAATAATCATAGCAACTGAAATACTTATTTTCACAAATATAATTATTTAAAAGGGCATTACTAAATAATTTTGTAGAATAAAAACATATTACATTTAGACTTTCTGATAACTTAGTGAAATCAAACCTCCAAGACCAGACTTGTATCTATGGTACTCATGAAGGAATGAAATGTGATTTGGAAGGGAGATGTAGTTTGAATGAAAAGAACAGGAAATATAAATGGTGTTTATTGCCTAGTATTTCTACAGTCAGAATCTAATACCCTACTGACCATGACTGCAGCATTTCTAGAGCATTTCACACATGTAGTAGTCACATAATCAGTTTGTGTCACTCGTGTCTGTAGGAAGGAAAGGGGTTCAGTTTCTCTTTTACAGTAAGGCTTTTCCTTGGGAGGAACAATATTTAATAGTCCTATGTCATTAATTTTTCAGCTGTTACTGAATAGCAACAAAACCATTTTACATGTAAAAATGTAAGCTACAATAAAATAATTGAAGCCTGATCTTCATGGGTGAAAAATTATACACTAGGTCTAAGTGTGACAAGCTGGTAAATACCATACCATTTTAACCAGTGAGCTGGGAGGCAAGAGAAAAATATCTGAAAAATACAGCCTTACGCCTAGTACTGTTATCCTTCCCTTCACTGTGCCTGTCTCAGAAAGATTATTTTTCATGTTAACAGAATTGGACTCCAGCTTTCACTTAGATACTTTGAAAAAAAGATGGTGAGGAATGACATTAGTCCCCTTAGGACCCTCTCAGAATGATATGGAAGTATCAAGCAAAGGACTCCCTCCAGAGCTGTTTTATGTCAGGTCACTGTCTCCAGGCTGCCTGAAATCTTTCTGTAGAGAAGAAGCCCAGCTCATATTTGACGTTGTATCTTACCTGGAAACAAGAGATCAAATAGTCCTTCAAGGGTAACAGATGTAACACAAAGAAGATATTGTCCTTTCCAGCTATAGACCATAGATACCCATGCCTACTTAATGCTGTAGCTTCAGTCATGAGTGCACCCGATGAACCTCTTTTTATCCTTCCCCTCATGTTGAAAAGTTATATTGTATTTGCATCTTATTCATTATGCATGCAAAATACCACACTACCCAAAGTCAATACTGGTCAAGTGGTTAAGGGCTGGTGAATATCTGCTGAACACAACTGAAAAAGGCTTCTAAAGGCAGGCATTCAGCAACCTTAGTAATAAAAATGGTCTCTGCTCTTCATTCTGCTTTCTGGTGTGCCTATCACACAACACTCCCAGCTTCAGCTGATAAGAAAAGCATTAAAACCGCATGCATGTGGAAATGTTGTTAATCATTGGAGTGTGACACCCTCATGTTTAGTATTCTGTTCCTTAATGAAGTGTAAAGATGACTTTGGACCATCAGTAATCCCATTCTTATCCATGTCCACATGCATATCCATATCTAATCTTTCAAAGCTAATCCATCCTACAACAAATATGTAGGCCTGGGTGATGGTGAAATGTGGAGAAAGTAAAACTTCCAGGTAGTAAGGTCTCTGCACAGAATACATTTTTTCACCTGAGAATGACATTTTATTACTCCTGTTATCTCAAAGTGCAGATCTACAAGCAAACACTGAAGCAAAAGTTTTCTCCACACCCTTTAAGTTCTCAGGCTATGTCTTCTCACTGATCATCAGAGTAACTGACAAAACAAACAGCACTAAAAACTTCTAAAAACTAAAAACATCACTTTAAGACTAAATACCCCACCAATTCATGTGTAAATCTACAGAGCTGAAACAGCCCAAGGAACAGTAAGAACCAGGGGTTAATAAAACACATCAGGTCAGATAATCCTAATACCCAAACCCACTGTAATTGAGTGTGTGTTAAAGGAATTCTAGTGCATGTAATGCTTATTGATTTCAGAAAAGCTCTTGATATTATACTGAATATAAAATTTCCAGCATTTGGTGCATGAGATACAAGGAAATCTCATAAGGGGGTGAAAAGGAGACTGATCGATGCAGAGGAACAAAGTGACGTATCACTGCGTCCTCCATCCATCCACTATAGGCCAGAGCTGCTATTGGAACAGAGGTTCTGCTCTCAGCCCATTTTCTACTGCCAAGAAAATGCACTTGTGATTTTTCTTTCTTTTGTTGTTGCTTTGAGGTTGGTTTTTTTGGCTGGTGTTTTTTTGTTGTTGTTTGTTTTGTCTTGGCTTTGTGTGGTTGAGGGATTTTTTTGAGAAGAAAATGTCTGATAATTCATCACAAAGTGTATTTGGACTCAGAATTTTTTATTAGTTCGTCTCTTGGCACACAGTTATGTCTGGGAAGCATAGCTCAAGAGCAGGGATTATTCTCTAGAAGATTTTTAACATTCAGAAAGCACCACAAGGACAAGCATGACAGCATTTCTTCCCAGTTGTTTCTAGAGCTGAACTTCGACACTATTTTCTTTAAAGAATCCCATGAAATGGGTGGATTCTCAAAGAAGAACGTTTTGATGTTTCTATTAAAAAAATGTGATGTTTCCTGAATCTTAAGTTCTCATCTCATGGGTTGCAGTGAAATTAAAAAGCTCTGGTTTCAAGACAGTTTCTATGGCAGACCTGTGTAGTCTGGGGCATGAAAACCTTGGAAAACATACTTCTCCAGTCCTCCAACCAGCTCAATAGGGTGTTAAGTACCAGCATAGATAGAAACAACTCCCTGTGGGATTATGTGATTTTTCAGACAAAACTGACAGTTTCTTCTTGAAGATTTGAGTGCGTGGAAAACAAATGTTCTATGCAAAATAAATGAAAAGTGCATTTCTCTCCAGCTGAGACTTTTCAGAGCCAGGACAAATCAAACTCCCTTAAATAGCAGATTTTATTCAATTTATCTAAGAAGACAAAAACTTCTCCTGCTGCATGATAAATTCCGTGTATCAAGATCTAACTTCTTTTTCAGCTTTTTCCTCACAAGGCCCTTGCAGGCTTCAATTTCTGCAACTAGAAGAGGCTGAGGTGATTTTTTCCAATGATAAAGTTATGCCAGGGTGTGGTTAAAACAACTCAAACTGAAATAAAGTCTTCCATTTTCCCCTAGGAGGCTGCCTAGCAAGGGAAGAAAACAAAACAAACCAAGGGGTTTAATTTCTTTCAGAGGTATTCCTCTCTTACTAATGCCAAACTAGTCCTGTCCTCCTCCTACTCCTCAAATCAGGTGGACAATCCCATTTTAAAGGATCCAGTACAAAGCGCAAAGATTTATTTCTTATGTATATCTAGTGTATCTACCTTAACTGGTGTTCTTGAAAGCTGTTTCTGGAAGAGAAGATTAGACATAAATCCTTGGCATAAGTGTGCTGTCTGATGGTTAGCTTCAGTTTTGCATGTTTTAGATGTGAAATAGCACCTGACTGGGGTTTACTCTTAGATACAAAATACCATGGCAATAATATTACTTCTCTTAGACAGTTTCCTTCTTCCTTTCTGACAACTGTTACTTTGCTTTTTCCTGTATGTTATGTTAAAAGGACTTTCTACTTCCATGACATTTTTACCTGCCTGCTGGGACAACAGGCTCCTGCCACAAGAGTGCTGGGTTCAGAACTCTGCTCATGCATTTTGGGTGCTGGAGGGCACTTGGAGAATCACAAAGACTGGCTCAGGCTCAGAGAAGAAGAGAAAAGAATACACAGAAAACAAAAGGAAAAAATGTGGCTAATGGCATAGTGTTAAATAAGAGTGGTCAAACTCATGAAATTAAAGTGAGACTTCCTTACTTAGGGAAATGGAGAAAGTCTTCTTCTCTGCATTTGCTCTCAGTTCCCTCCATTGCAGGGATTTGCTCTCCTGTGTGCCTTAACAATTTTAATAGAAAATGACTGATTTGAAATGAAATTTTTATGGGCTATGAAAGAATAATGTAGCTCTGCCCATTAATACTGGACACACAGATGATGTAATCTGATAGAGAGCCATCATCACCACCATGGTGACACCAGCTCTATTTACTCTACAGCAAATCACTAAGGACAGCTATGTAATTGAAACTGAAAACTGTATTTACTTGAACCTCATGCCTCTGAGTGCTGCCAGTCTTCTGACCATTGTAGGGAACAGTCCATCCAAACTTACCCATCTAAGTGCATAAATATTATGAAGAGACAAATTATTAAGTTAAATAAAATCAGGTTGGTTTTTTTTTTGAAGTTTAGGAAAGCTTCATTAAGAAAACATACTCCTTTCTAACTCTATGTGTTCCCTTTGTAGCTTTAAACAATCCACTACTTGAATCTGCTCTTGAAAGCATGTAGCAGCAGGTGGGAAAATATAGCAGTGGTATTGAGAAAAATCAGTACCATGAATAGAAGGAATCTGTATGAAACATCACAGTATCCTATACTAGTTTTCCTTGTTCTGTGCTGAGTTTTTTCTGCCATCTTGTAAAATGTACTTCAAGACTATAATTCCCTGTGTGAATTCCCCCCAGATAACTGTTATTGGTTACTGTTAGTGTGTCAATCACATTCTACCCATTCTCAGCAAGTGCTTCTGAACTTTTAAGATCTAGGAGTTATAATAATTTCAGTATAGGGTGGCTTTTTTTTTTTTTAATTACTATGAATTCCAGAAAGTAAATGTGTTTAGAAAACAGTAACAACCATGGTTTCTTGATTTATGGTTTAACATCCCTTCTCCCCTCTTCTGACAACCATACAAAGCTGTTCATTATGCTGAATCCCCTGCAGCTAGTTCATGAACCTACCGAGTATTTTGCAGGGAAGGAAACCAGGCTTTTTTAAGGAGATTATGGCTCTGGGGTTTTAACGATCTGAAATGTTCGCTGTGAATTAATCTTAATTAGATGAAACATTAAATGCAAAAGCTCTGAAACCTGAAAAGGGAAGTGCATGTAATATAAAGGTCTGGAAAGAAGATGATCTGAAAATCTAACAAAAATGTGTCCTCTAAACCATCTAGACAAAGTTTTGCTACAAATTTCTATAGGAGTGAATCTCTAATCATAACTAAGTGCTAAGAAAACTCAAAATATGGAGACTTTTTATTTTCCATTAACTTAAATTTCTGACTACTAGTCAGTCATATAAATATTCCTTATCTATCCATGTGGCTCCACTGAAAATTAATGTGTAAAGACAAGTCCCATACATAGAGCAGTAAAGGCTCTTCCATGTAGTCTGCCATTCGGGTACACCTGCCCTCTTCTCCTCCCCCTATCAGAGCCAAAAACTAGGGGAGGATGTTTTTTTAAATACTGATACTGAATTCAGTAAGAAGCAAGTGGCACTTAAAATTTTTGAGGGTAGGAAACACCAAAAAGCTTTTGGCTATGTAAATATGCTCTGTATCAGATTCTCTGTTTTAGAGAGTCACTCTGCAGCAAAACCTGCTATTGCTACTTTGCCCTGTCAAAGTCTCTGTGGTTGGTGAGCCAGAAGCATTATTTTACACCAACTTCAGCACCCACAGAATGAGCTGCAGGAAGCATTTCTCTACCAGATGTGTGCTGAAATACAGATAGGAGGCAAGTATGAGCTGTGAGAAAACTAAATGCTTCAAAAAAACCCTGCTCTTAGCAAAACTCAGATCATACTTTAAGTCTATTGATACCAGTGACACTTTCTATTTCACCCAGTTTGTGCCACTAACTTCTCTTTATTTAGGCAGATTGTTTAAAAATGAGGTTTACAGGTGTGCTTGTTGCTGTCTTGCATTGGTAAAACGACCACACATTTGCCTACGTGCATTTTATCTTCTCTCAAGCAAGTCTTGTAGTCTTCCTACGCAAAAGAGTAGGCAGTTGTTGGGGGAGTCTGGGATTATTGTTTGTCTGAACAAAGGTGTGTATATGAAGGTGAAGGGTGTGTATATTGATCTATTTATGTCATCAGTTTCTTCAGTGTTGAGAGAAGCTGAAGGCCTGTAGGATGAGAAGAGCACACCTCTGTTTTCGGGTGACTTTGCTCATGTCTTCTTCATTATGGTCTTAGTCTGTATCAGCACAAACAAAAACTATCCTAATTTTCACATGAGCTGCTTAGTATAGGTTTAAGAAGTCCCAACAAAGTGATGCTGTGACATTGTTTTTATTGCAGAAATGTTTTTGTGTTTAGAATGGTATCTCAGTAGTTAACTGTCATCTGGCTATTTGGAGGCTGAAGTGCAATCACACTGGGATTACTTAAAAAGGTGAAAGGTACATAAAATCAAGTGGCTTACGTTTTGGAAATGTATCATCATTTGAAATTGCTAATTTCATTTTGTTTCGGGGAGTCATTGTTCTGTTTTTAACACAAACTGCTATTATTTTCTGTCAGATAATTCCACAAGACATTTCAGAGTTATGCTATAGATAAATCAAAATAAAATCCTGCAGAGTAACAAGTTTTGAAACACTTTTCCTCCTCTGCTGAAAGTGTCAGAACTACAGGAGAAGTTTCATTTTGTCAGGCTTGATTACATGGCATGCCTTCTCAAGGTGGTCATTCCTGTAACCTGCAATTGAAGTGATTTTAAAACACTTTCCAGCTATTAGAAGTTATTTTTTTACTGGCTATTAGAAGATATTTTGTACATTAGGTCAGGATTTCTCACTCATCAAATTCTGTAAGGGCAATCATGATAGCAAGCACGTAGAGAGACTTTCATGAACTGAAGAGCAGCTGTTTCTTTTGTCAGTTACAAAATTAGAGAAGTATTATCTTGTCCATGCTGGTTTATAGCAAATTAATTGGAGAAAAAATAATTTGCAGCCAGTTACTTGTCATCAGATGCATTTGTCACAAATGTACCTAAACCACACAGCAGGAAAAAAAAGAGTAGTTTCATTCAGTGTACATTTCCGCTCTTAAATTCGTGGATTCACTTTTGGTGTGAGCAATCAAAATTAATTTTGATTGTATTCTGGTGCTTTCACACATAAAAATGGTACTTTTCAAGAAGTTTTAAGTATCATCAGGAGTTGAGAGTTGACAAAGACATCGGCCATGGACTATCTGTACGGGGAGCACAGGGATCTACGAGGTTCAGCAGGGCCCTGTCGACTGCTGTGGCAGGCCTTGGGTTACAGGGTGGTGGCTCTTTCTTCTACCTTTAAACCTCGTTCTCTCCATTGCTTAAAACTTGCTTTGTTACGTAAAATGAAGGCGGGCCCTTCTTCCGCCGCTCCCGCGCTAACTGTCAAAGCCACCAAACGCTAGGGCCGAATTTGAGGTGGAAGCCAATGGAGAGCACCCCACTTTACAAGCTCACTTAGGCTCTCCGAACTAAGCCCGACGCCCCGGGGAGGAGGCGAGACGGGCCGTGTCCGGGAGACGCCGGAGCCACCCAGCCATGCGGAGGCAAAGCTGCGGCGCCTCCGCTCGGCCCCGGCCCGCTAGTGCGCCCACCCGCCTGCGAGCTAGGGCGCCACGGCCGGCGGGAAGGGACGGAGCGGCGCCCGGCACTCGGCACCCGGTGTGAGTGTGCGCCAGACCGGGCGGGAGCGCGCACGGAGAGGCGAGGAGAGGAGGCGGGGCGAGGAGGCGAGGCGTGGCGCGGCGAGGAGAGGAGGCGTGGCGGGTAGCGCCTGGGCGGCTCTCTCCGCTCGCCCCTCCCGCCGCACCGGGCTGCGGAGGGCGACGGGCGCCGCCGGGCTGGCCGCTCCTCTGGAATGAGTGCGGGTGGCTGTGCCGCCGCCGCTACTGCTGCCCCAGCGCTCTAGTGCCACTGCCGGGGAGTGAAGGGGAGAGGAGCCGGGCGGGCCGCGCCGTGCCGTGCCGCGCCATGCGGCTCTGTGGAGCCCTGCTGAAGAGCCCCATCCCCAAGCAGATCGAGTACTACTCCCGCTTCTCCCCCTCGCCCCTCTCCATCAAACAGTTCCTCGACTTCGGTGAGTGGCGGGCCGGGGCTGCCCACTCGGTGGCTGACGGAGCGGGGTGAGGCGGGGAGGGGGTCACACCGTCTGTCCCGCCGCGCGGCAGTGGCGAGGGCCCGCCCGGGGCGGGGGGAGCGGCGGCCGGTGCCTAGGCCTCATCTCCTCCACCGGTGTCTGGGCGGCGAGGCCCGCCCCTGAGTGCGGCCTGGGGAGCGCGGGGTGCGCAGTCACGGCGGCGGGGCCGGGGGGAGCGGGCGGCCGAGCAGAGCAGAGCTCTAGCTTTGCGCGAGAAGGCGGGCGACGGCGGGACTGGGGGACTAGGGACTGGGTATCCCCTCTCCGAGAGACGCGGCGGGGCGGGAAGCAGCGAGAGGCGGAGGCGGGTTCCCGCAGGGCTCTGCCCGGTCGCTCAACCTCCGCCTCCCGATCCGGCGCGGGCGGTGTGTGCGGGCCCACGGCGGCGGTGCGGCCGCTTCCTTGAGCTAGGGCGGCTGGAGACCCGCCATCGTCGGTGGGCACGTCGGTATGTCCGTCTTTAGGCATAAGGGGGCTGCGAGGAGACGCGGCCCCAGGTACCTCCTGCTGCGGCCTGCGTTGGGCCGGGCCCGGGCTAGGGGAGCATGCGGCGTGCGGGGCTCGGCAGCGGGGCAGCGAGCGGAGCCGTCGTCTTGTGTGGTTGAAGAGGCTGAGCTTACTGGAAGATCAAACAACCTTTGTGGTCGCTGAACGGTCACGAAGTAAAGAGCTTCGTTGGTTATGCTAGCTCAGGACGCGCTTGTTAGAGGGGTTGCCCGCATTAGTGCGTTGTGGGGCAGCAGGGGGAGAAGGCGTCCAGTTCTGGAGCCCTCAGCACAGGAGAGACATGGAGCTGCTGGAGTGGGGCCAGAGGAGGCCACAGAGATGCTCAGAGGCTGGAATAGCTCTGCTCTGGGGACAGGCTGAAGGAGCTGGGCTTGTTCAGCCTGGAGAAGAGAAGGCTCCGGGGAGACCTTAGAGCACCTGCCAGGGCCTGCAGGGGCTCCAGGAAGGCTGGAGAGGGGCTGTTTCCAAGGGCCTGGAGTGAAAGGATGAGGGGGAATGGGTTGAAATG
>JANHGL010007966.1:32948-43158 GCA_024611195.1 Ceyx melanurus | reverse complement strand
CCCTCCTCCCCGCCCCGCCCGCCGCCATGCCCACCCGGGCCCCGTCGCCCCCCTCGCAGCCCACAGGTAAGAGACGACTCTGCCGCCACCGCTGAGCAAGGGTGGCTCCTTTGCCTCCCGGCCTGGTTAAGGAAGGACACCCCCTGCCTCGCAGTGGCGGGTGGGGACCCCTTGGGGTTTCCCCTCGGGGGCCTGCAGCGGCCGGGGCCTATTTGGGCGGCGCGCTCTCTCCTTCTTCCTCCATCCTCAGGGGAGGGCGGTGGGGCCGGGTGGCCCTGCCGGCGGGAGAGCTGGACGGAGGTGACGCCTCAGCGCTCCCCCTCCTCGAATCGCCTCTCCTTCGCCTCGTCCCGCCGCGGTTGGGCGAGGGGACGGGCCGCGGGCTGGGCCGGCCTCGGAGCCGGGCAGCTTTGTCCTTCGGGGACGGGCCCGGGGGGGGGTCGAGCGGTGTTAACGCCGCTCTTCGTAGCGGGCGGTGTCCCGGAGCATCTCCGGGCCGGGTGGCAGGCGGCCTGGGGCCAGTTACTCGCAGTTTTGTGGGGTTCGGCGGGGCCGCAGCTGGAAGAGAGGACTCGATGGTGTGGTACAAGAAGTTATGCTTTCCTGTCTGTTTAGTTTTTCTTGATAAGCTTTCTTTTTTAAGGGTTGTAAAGCATCTCGGTTGCTCAATGCAGATGACAATGATGTGCTGAAGCAGAGTTGTGATTTTATTTCTTTTAGAAGTAACGCCCTTCTGAAATCGGACAAAACTGCTGAAATGCTTTTTAGGTCCTGACATTTTAGTTTGCTAATATATGTGGTTGTGTGACAAACCAAAATGTTCTTTTCTTCCTAGAGAATTCCTTAAACCAAGAGTTAAACCTTGGGATTCCTTCACAGTGTCAGTAAGTCAGCTTCTTGATGTTGATATCCCCTTCCTTCCAGCTTCAGCACAGAAACGGAAACATGCAGAATTTTGACACTCCTTTTAAAGCAAACCTCTGTTTATGAGTTAAGAGAATGCATAGAAGAAGCACCACTGACAAGACTGCATTGGTCACCTAAGTTTTGTTGTCACGCATGGCTTACAGTGTGATGGACTTTGTTAGAACCAGTCTTGTCAGCTGTTGAGTTCGTGGTAAAGAGGGTTTTATGGATGCTGGCTTTTAAGTGTGCTGGTCCTTGGAGGTTGAACAAAATTAACAGTGTTTTTCCTTGTTTTATTCTCTGGACATATGAACTAGACTCGGAAAACCAATTAGCCTACTTTAAGTGTAAAATTTTAGGTGATATTGTTGGAGCATACGGAAATTTGTATGCATGCTCATACACCCCCATGCGTAGGTAGTAATTCCTCTTCCTGAAGTTGGAGATGTACCTGGAGGAATAAATATCACATTAATCAGGAGAGGCTGGGCAAGAGGTTAAGTGCCTGTGGCTACTGAGAGGTGGGTTGTTCGGTTTGGATTTTTGAAACATTCCTTTCATAGCAGTGAAGGTAAATAGCATGAATTTGAGGATATGAAAATTTAAACTTAGAAATACAAATTAACCGTACGGTAAAGGGACTTCAGAAAAGCTGGTTTGGCTCTGTTGTTTCCATTCCACATGTTTGCATAAAGTACCCATATGACCTTCTAAGGTCATGTGAAAGTATGACCTCTTTTTTTACTTCCTTAGTTTGTTTATAAGTAAACATTGGACAGATCTTAGTCCTAATAGATCAATTAATACTGTCCGATTATTTAATTTTTAAAGTTTATCATATTTTTTCTTTGAATCTTGCTTTTGTTTAGCAAAGGATTTAACAGTCTTTAAGACCAAGAGGTATAGACTGAGTCATATTTGTGTTGCATATTTTGCTTGATGAAGTGGTCTTATATTTATTCTTTAAAATTTCTGTAGTAACAATTTCATGCAAGCATTTTAACACTGTAATTACATACAGTAATATTCTGAAACTTTCAGTGCTTTGAAAAGCCTTGTCTTTCACAATGGAAATAATAGAACAGCTCAGATGGACTTCTGTCAACTCTTTGCCCTTTCCTCTTGAAATATTCATGAAGCTCTCCTTGCAGATACGTACTGGTATCAGCTGGAAACTCAGCAGTAAAGAAACCGATGCTGGATCTGGTTGTTTTCACCACAGTCAGCAGCATAATCTTCTTTCAGATACTCATTATCTTTTTTTGACAAAATGTTCATTCTTTTCTGGGCTATTATACTGTTTGACAATTTAAACTATGTCTTTGTGAACATTTCAGTGCAGTGACACTCTAACCTTTTGTGGGGGTTCAAAATGCTCCTAACTTTTCTGGATAGTCCTCTTAAAAGAAGTGTCTCAGATCCTACTCGTTGCTAGGTTTCAGAAATTTTGCCTGTTAATTTTACTTTCCTTTGTGCAGAAAACACTCTGTGTGAGCTGCTCCTGTGCACACACACAAAAGGCCTTGAAATGTGCCTGGTATGAAAACTGACTGTCTTAATTTCCATTTGATGTTCTTCCATGCTATGCCTTTAACAATTAAAGTTTTGGATTGATACTTCAAGGAATATTTCTGTACTGGTACCAATTGCAAGGTGATGTAATAAGTCTGCTTTTGGAAGGCAAATAATTCGTTTTTTTCAAATCCCAAGAGTCCTATTTTAGAAGAAACCCCAGGAAGGGGCAAATACTGTCTCTGTTTTAGTACGTTTGAAAGAGGTACCATGAGGAGGACATGTGAAAACTAGTTCATAGATATATTGAAAAATGATGGAAAACGACATTTTACTCTTTAGTGTGTTATTAGGTGTCCCTCCTGCATTGTGTTTTTAATAAGAGATAATGTCTGTAGGTGGGATAAGTGATGAATAATGTAAGCCTGTTCTTGCTAAGCATGTTGAACTTGCTGCAGTCAGATTTATTTATTTTTTAGATTTATTTTTACACCTACTTGTTCTCTACACGTTGGAGAAAACATGTTAACTTAAAAACAAGCAAAAGTTTGCAGGAATAGAAGGCCTGTGGTCGTTCTCCCTATGCAACTGTATTTTCTCTGCCAAGCTATGGGAGAATCTTTCCTGCAAGATTTCAGTTACTCTGGGCAGTCATAGTCTGCTCTTTCCTGTAGTCCTTCATGTAGTTTGAAGGGTTTCTGTGTGATGGAAAAAAAATATTCTCTGTAAATAAATCACTGAGAACAGTTGACATTAGGTAATCTACTTCTAATACTTGCTAATCCGGCATCTTTCCATCTTAATTTAGAACAGTTTCCTGGCTAAAATGTTTCAGGGTAACATCCAGAAACATTTTTTTTTCACCAAGTTGAGCACTGTTTTTATAGGAATATAGGAAATGGTAAGAATGAAAACATCCCAGTTATGTGTTACTGATGAAATTTACACATTATATGGGTCTGTGCTGTACATTGGACACAAATACTGTGTTCCCACGGAGACAGATTTTAAACCTGATTGACTTTCCCAACCAGCTGTTGGCTGATACGAATGAAATGTTACAAATGTTCTTTAACTTTTTCCCCACTGTTCAGTTTTAGGTACAGACAGTGTCTTTATCTGCAGCTGTTAAAGCAACTCTGTGGATTTTGATTTGAAACATGACTTTTTTTTTGCTTACAGTAGCTTCATAAACATTACCTGGTCTTTTGGTTTTGGTGAAGTGATACTACTCTTGATTTTAAAAGAGTTTAATGAGCTAACACAACATTTAGTTTAATATGCTTTCTAATGTTCATCTGATTCCGTGGCTAAGCCAAAATGAAATAGCAATTTCATGTTTGTGCCACTCACCTTTTCCCGTGTTGTCAGTGGTGAGAGGAAGAGTTGCACTATCCGAGAGGTCTGGCTCTTGTGCAGGCTGGATTGTCACAGGATGCCTGGTGTTTCCTGCCAGCCTGCTGAGGGCAGGAGAGCAGGAGGAATGAGCTGCCAGACACAAGTGCCTGCATCCTGATGGAAGCCTCCTGAGTTTTGTACTTTACTGTTCACTTTAAGTACAACACTTTCTAATAGGTGTCTAGCATATTCGGTGTTGTTGAAACCACAGTAATGTACAGTGGTATTGATTAATTCCAAACGTGGGGTAATGAGAAGTAAGGCTTTGCTACATTTGCCTTATTGGAACTGGAGAACATTGTTTTTCCCAACTCATGTATGTCCAAGCTAAAAAAAGGACTCTGCAATACCTGCTTTGGGTAATGGACATTCTGGCTGTAGCAGCATTAGATTCAAAATTGAAAACATTGATTTCTCAGAGACTTTATGAAGTAAGCATTTTCTTGCTGTATTTTTTTTTGCTGGTAAATTATTCCAAAAGTAAAAGTAAGCTTATTAAAACAGTTTAAGAACACACTGACTTCAGCCTAGACAGTGACACACTATCTCTAGAGTGCATTTGAGTTGTAGAAATGCTATTTTAAAAGACAGACTCTTCTCATTTACAACAGCCCTTTTAGAAATCAGTTCTCAGATGCAGGAAAGCTGTAAATTCATTTTCTGTTGTTCATAAGCTAAGGAAAAGGCAAAGTTATAACAGAAGAGGACAGCTTTTCCTGCTGGAAGCCAACATTCTGCTGTAATGAGAAGTCTAAATCTGGTCTTTACTGCAGTATTTTTGGTATCTGCTTGAGGGATTCCCTTGCAATAGAACAGTTAAATGTTCTTGGAAAGATTAGATGCTAGCAGCTAATGACTTGCATCCATCTCCTTGCCATTGCAAGGCTTTTACTGTAGGGCATTTCAGTAACATTGTCATTTTTGTCATGGAGATCTTGAGCATGCCATTTCTAATTATTCTTTTCTCTTTATGCTTCAAGTGATGGTTTGCTTAACTCAGCTTAGCTTTCAGAATAATCCAGAGCTGAGAAGTTATCTGTTGCTTTGCTAATATTCAAGTTACAGGGAACAATTTACTCAAGGAGTAGTTTCTTCCTTTGAATTTGCATGCCTCAAGTATTTCTTTAGAGATACTCTGTGACCTTTCTGGTTTTTAGGTATTAAGTAAGAGCCAAACTTGCTATTTCAAGTTTTGCCTCTAGAAGATAAGCAGAGAAAGAACTATTTATACCTGCTTTTGTGTATTTTTAATTGCATTCTCTTTGCTGACATGGCTTTGTTAGACTGTTAGTATTATTCTACAAAAAGGTAATGAAGAAGGATGCGATTCAAGTATGAGGAAAGCAGATATTGTTCCTATTTGCTGCAAGCAAATAATAAGATATCCTGGTTTGATAGTAAATGTTTTCAAAACCTAGTTAGTGACTTGGGATAAAAAAAAAGGGTATGCATCTTGTTTTTCTGAATCCTTGTCCTATCAAAACTTAAGGTATTTATTATGCTTTTTCAGCATCACTGCCTTCTGTTTTCTCTCTTGTTTGAAGTGTTTTAAATTGAGTTAAATTTCTAAATTATTGTGGTGATTGATTTTTGTTTTGTTGCTTGCTTTTTCTTTTTTTTTCACTAAGGGTTTAACCAAGAGCTGCACTAACAGAATTGAATCTTTGCAAGAAAATCAGCAGGTTGTGTTTTGTTGTTTTGTTTTGGTGTTTTTTTTAAGTAAAATGTCAGTATGTACTTATAAGTTTGTTACATTTATAGTGTGACTTTGACAGTGGTCTTGTTATGTGTGATAATGAAATGGGTTTGTGAAATTCTTTCATAATGAATATCAGACTATGAATATCAAGAAAGTCATGGAAGCAAGAAGTTAACTTTTTTTTTTTTCTTAGAAAAACAAATAAAAGACCACAGAAAATGGCATCTGAAAGGGAACAGAACTCGTCAATTTTTATTTTTTTTTTCTGGGAAATTTTGGACAATGGCACATCATGAGGAATTAATAGAAATTTGTCATTAGCCTAATATTAAGCCATTGTGATCTGACAAATTTGCTGACGGTTGTCAGCTGAAATCTGATTGTGGCTAAAATAATATATTCTAAACAGGAACACTTAAACTCTATTATGTTCTTAAGTTGTAAGGTCTGATTCCAGAAGCTTGGCTTGTTGCATGCTACAAATTATAGAAGGAGTTGCTTTATGTGCAAGTGAAAACTGTTATAATTTCCTTCAAAAAAGAATTCTTGCTGTGTAGCATGCTGAAAAAGTGGTGGCTTCCATTTGTTTATAAGAATTTTTAAATGAATGGGTGAGTACAAAAGTGCATATTAACTTCATAGCTGATGTACATTTTGGAGACAGTTCTCTCAAAAGACTGGGGAAGATAAATAGTCTCCATATTGGTCATATCTGTCAGACCTGTGGGTTCTCACCATGTTAATGTTCCAGTGGATTATAACAAATTTGGGTCAATGGTTTATGGTTGGGAGGTGGAACATTTTGGAAGTTAAGAAAGGGAATCACAATGAAATTATCTCTGAAGAAAACTACCTTAAGGCTAGAAATTCCCATGCTGTTTTTATACTGCAAGGAAAAATTGGATTATGTAATATTTTTAAAAAGTAAAACAAAAAAATCACTAATTGGTCAAGTGGAGGGGAAATACTATTATGACTTTTTCCTTCTGCTACACTTTGAGTAATGTATTCTTTTGATTTCTTTAAACAAGAATTAAATTGTGTAAACCTTACACTTATATGAATCTGTAATATATTTTGGAGCTCTTCAGCTTTTAAGATGCTACTGTAACATCATCAGAAACGGCTGACTTTTTTTTTTTTTTTTTAATTACACACAAATCCATAAAATTGATTATGCTGTTGTTTTATACGGGTTAAACTGATTAACCATGAGGTTGACTATCAAACCTATGATCAGATTTTTAAATGTGCAATTAATGTTCTGTGCAAATCCTGTTTTGTCAACTATTAACTAAACCTATTTAGAGTATTGTGCTGCTGGACTGCTGCTCTGTAAATGATCCCATGTGATGTTTTCAAAGTGCTTTGAAATGAAAAATTGAAGGAGGTTTCTTCTCTGTGACAGATGTTGCAGTAGAGAAATGTTTAGATGTTCAGAAATCTTCCTGTGAGTTTGACTGGGCTTTGAGAGTTTTCAGCCCCCATGCAGGCTCTTCAGGTTATCTTTGTCCTGTGCCTGTCCCTACTGTTCTTGTTTCTTTCCTTCCATTTTTTAATGCTAACTAGAAAGAAGGAGTCTTGCAGGTGAATTCCCTTTGTCTGTGAGCCTTCTGCTCTGTTTGTTTTCTGAATCTGCATCTTAGGTTGTTTTGTGGGTTTTTTTTAGATCATCCTCTAAGGGTTTCGTGAACTCTGTTATGATTTATTTTTCATCGAGGTTAAGGTAATACTCCAAATGGTCAACTAAAAAAAGGCTAGAGTTATGATGCATAATATATAGAAATATGTCCAGTGAAGGATAAGAATAAATTTTTGTCATTTCTTGTATGACATCTGCTGCTGCCAAGAGTTGGAGCAGTTACTAATGCAGAGCTGAATGTGATGTTTCAAGTAACTCAAGTGAAAACCTACTTGCACAAGCTTATTAATCTGAAAAGACTTAAAAAATGAAACAGGACAAGTGCTTTTGGTGAAACATGCAGACAAATTTTATTTTTAATGGGAATGTTCAGAAGTTGTTGTTTTTTTCAAGGCCTCTGATTCATTGTGTTATGTCTTTGAGATACAAAACAAACCAAACAATTTTAAGTTGAGCTTTGTTGTTTGTTTTAGTACTGAACCAGAAAAACTATACTTTGATGTTACTGATAGGGCTGTAAGTTTATGTTTTTGCCAGATGGAAACAGATTTGAAGTTGCTTCTGCCTTCTGCTTTTTCTTCGCCTTCTCATGATTTCTCATCAATAAAAATAAGGTATCTGGGAGAGAGGCAGCTGGTCTACATAGATTTAATAACCTTTTTACTTGTATATAGTTGCTTGCATACCTCAATTCCTCCCAAACAGTTTCAAAATAATAAAAATTGGATATATATCTGTATTGAGATATATAAAAATACTTGGTTATTAAACTTGGATCTTTATTACGTATGCTGCACAGAAAGCTTCAAGATTGGGTTTTGAGGATTTCAGAGTTCTTGTTTTCAAAATCAAATATTTTAGCTTCCTACCTTTAACTTGACAGCACCCAAGTATTTGACTTTCTTAAACATGTAGTGTTTTATAGTAATTGAAATATGTAGGGATTTTATTTTTGTTTCTGCTTCAAATTTCTATGGGTTTAGTTATATGGCTTTTTATTTCCAATGTAAATTAACAAGCTGTAGAACTGTCATTTCCCATTTTAAAATCTTTTTTTTTTCCAAATGGCTTTGGAGATGTGGTTGAGGGCTCCTACATATCTGCATGATAAAGAATAAAACATCTAATCATATAATAAAATTACTGTTGAAGTTGCAGTGGCTTCAATCATCATGCTTGGTCTTGGTCAAGGAACTACTTATCCCACCCTTCAGTATTATTCCCCAGAAGCCAACCAGGGCTGGTTTTTATAGGGGTCTTATTTTCACCTTCATTTTTTTCAAGCCATTCAATTGTTTCTGTTCAAACACCTTCTTGGCTGATGTTTTATACCCTGTCAGTGTTGTCTGCAAAAGAACAAACCCAGTGCTTCTGCCTCCCAGGGCATAACTTTGTGCATGGATCCTGCCTCTGCAGTAGAACACACCAAAAGTAATTGCAGCCTGGCTGTAGTGGGTGTTTAATTTCAGTGTGAAAGCTGGCTGCAGTACACCTGGAAATTTGCATATAAAGAAGGAATGACTGCTCTGATAGTTACAGAGAAGAAATGCTCTGATTGTATTTAGTGAATTGAAAACTCAGAAGCTTGGAAAGAAGACAGTTTGGAGTAATGTGTGTGAACACACAGCCACGATCTACAGACATCTTGGAAAGGATCTTCACATTCCTGTAAGATGTTAAAGAGCAATTGCTAGACCTTGTTGTAAAAGAGAGTGCTCTTGAGACATGAGGCCTCTCAGATGCCAGTGAAGCTCTTCTCTCCTGTACCTTGTTAAGCAGCTGGTGCTGAGTAAGCCTATGTGGGAGCTTTCTGGCAACTTGTTCTTTATTCTAAACAAAATTCCTTTGCTGTCTTCTTCAGTTTGCATGTGATGTTACAAATTGCTTCATGTTTTCATCTGATGAGCATGATCTTTTAGAACTGCAAAATACACTTCTAAAACAAAAATATAGGTATGTGAGTCACCTTAAAGATGTCAGACTTTCCTGGCAAATACCAAGAGTTGTTTGGCTCAAGTGCTGTGGTATGTTGTCCTTGAGAAGAACTGCAGAGATTCATTTGTTGTTGCACCCTTTGTGTGCTGGTGTTTAGGTGCAAATACGAAGTTGTTTGCTAAAGGTGTTGGAGATAAGGCTCATGTTGTGTCTGTGTTTCAGAACTAGTAAAGTCCAGCATTATTCTGGTTGTTAGAAATTCAGATATTTGCCGTTAGGTATAGGTTGTTTTCGTGCTTTTTCTGTAGATAATGCCATCTGTACTTTGCTTGTTATTTTAATGGTTTGCAATGTTAAGATGGACTCCTTATATCTAAGATAGGGGATTTTTTTTTTTTTATCCTGTAACTTAGTGATTTGCATTTAAATATTTTATGGATAATCTTGCTCTGTTCTGAGAATAAGCTTTGATGAAGAAGTTTGTTATGCTCTAGGCTTTGCTGGTGCTCATAATGACATATCCCAACTGGCAGTTGGTGAATCAAAAGCAGGCTGGGTGCAGCAGCTGTGGGGACAGCAAGTTTGCTCGTCGTGGCTGTGAACAGTTAGCTATTGTAACAGCAATGCCTCCACTCCTTTTTCACTTTTAAAGCTTATGGAAACACCTTTTGAAGGCCTCAGGTTGTTGGTTATTGTATTAATTGCCTGTGACTGGTGGTAGGGAACTGATGGGTTAAAACTGAGTTCAGTTGTGTCAGTGTGTTGCACAATAGCTCAAGACAAATGTTCTGGCACTTGAGCTCTGTCTGCTGAGAACATGGTCATGTAGTAGTTTATGAGAGACTTGAACTGTTCCCAGCAGGTTCTGTGTGACTTCTAAAACAAAAAAATTCGTTAGAAAATGGGTTTGTGAAATGTTCCTTTCTCATGTCTAATGTGGACATTGGCCTACACACACAGCTTTAAAAGAAAATTTTGAACAGTAAATACAAAAAATGAGATTACAAAAGCCTGCCAAATTCTAATACTTTTTTTCTACCGATCCCCCCGCCCCCCCCTCCCACCACAACACACTCTAACATCAACATAACCCAATGCACGTGACAATTACAACTGAC
>JANHGL010007966.1:0-32848 GCA_024611195.1 Ceyx melanurus | reverse complement strand
ACATTGGCCTACACCCACACTTTTCAAAAAACATTTTGAAAAGTAAATCCAAAAAACGAGATTAACAAAGCCCCCCAAATTTTAACACTTTTTTTCTCCCCCCCCCCCCCCCCATTACAGAAATGCATTAACTTTGAAGTGGAACTAAACAATGGAACCAGATATTATTCGAATGTACTCCTCATCGCCTCCACCACTAGACAATGGAGCTGACGATGATGATGAAGATGAATTTGGAGAATTTGGAGGATTTTCTGGGGTCAGCACTGCTGGTGTAGCTTTTGCTGATTTTGATACACCGGACTACAGTCATCCAAAGGAAGAGTTTATACCCACAAATCATTTCATACCACTTTGTGATTACTCTGACAATGTAGCTAACATTGCAACCTTTGCAGCTGTTAAAAATGTTAAAGACTGTATTGCAGAGCTTCCTGCTCTAACTAAGGAACTTCCTGATATCTCAGCTACTAGTACCAGCAAAGAGAAATCCAAGTTCAGAACTTCAGGTACTGCTGTAGAAGATGTAAACAAAAGAGGGGAACAAAGAGACAACACTGGGAAACTGGAGGGTTTTTCTTCTCACTTTGTTAGAACCAGTATAGCAGTTGAGGGCCAGGATGAGCAAGTAGATGCTTGCAATGGTGAGAAACTTCCAAGTCTAGAGATTCTAACAAATGGATTTGCAGCATCAGATCCTGTAAATCCTCAGGGAACAGAAGATCTAGACGGTATCAGTGACTCAAAGGGACTGAAAACTGTTAGTGCCCATAGTACTGAGCAAAATTTGAACTCGATGCCTAGCTCAGGTGAAGACTTTGCAGATTTTGCTACATTCTCAAACAAAAAAACAATCAGTTTAGAGGGAAAAGGACCTACAATATGCAGTGTTCTTAATGAAAGAGATTCTCTGAGCATTCATGAGAACAACAGAATAAACAGAGTAAATCTGATTGAAGAAGAGGTTTGTATTTCAGAAATTAGTTGTGAACAGGATCCCTCAGCACTGGAAAATAATGAATTTGCAATTTCTAGTTCATCTCAAACAACTGGAAGTTCAATATGCACTACTGAAAATGGAGAATGCAGTGGGAGGAGAAAACCACACAGCAGAGAGAATGGCAAAGATTTTACTAGGCCTGATGACTCTTTTGGAACAGAGGACACTGAAGTTCTTCAGATTCAAAGCCTAAGCTGTGATCTTGCAGGAGAAAAAATGGGTGTTTCTGAAGATGTGAAGAGTGGTGGAAGCAGTACTGAAGCTGTAGCTTGCAGGGATGCACACGATGATGATTTTGCTGATTTTGGTTCAGTCAGCAGTGCATCTCCCACTTTCATTCATGTTCAAGAATCAATAAATGCTCTAGATTTAGAAGGAACTTCTAAACATTCTGCACATACTAGCAAACCTAATGATGAATTTGGTGAATTCAGGGACACAAGTACTGTTTCTCAGCAGCCAGCAAAGTTGGATCAAGCTGAAATCAGTCAGACTGCTGACACTTTAGAATGTGGTACTACCAGTAAAACTTCTGGCTTAGACTTCCAGCATACTACTGAGGTAGATAATGGTGATGATAGTGAATTTGGAGACTTTGATTCAGTGCCAAAACCCCAAGATGAGAGTGTTGCTTTTCAGGACTCTGACGACTTTGCAGATTTCAGCTCTGCAGGTTGTAACCAGGCTACAGACTGGAATGCTTTTGAAGATGAACAGAAAGGCAGCTGTTCTTGGGCTGCCTTTGGAGATGGGGAAGCTGGTGAATCTCATCACAGAAAAGAGACATGGCAGTCACATAGGACAGATGCATCTTCCAGGATTGATGGTTCAGTATTACACAAAACTGACAGTTTTGCTTTAGCATCTTCCCAAGGAACTACCAGTAAGCAATCTCAAGAGCCAGCACCTTCAATTCAGGTAAGGCTCTTCCAGGTTTTGTTCACTCTTGTTCTGCTCGTGTGCACACAGCTCTTCCTGGTTTCTGCTTCTGCATACAACAAATGTTTGAATAGCCCTTGTTTGTCTTGTGGGAGAGATTTAATTTGGAGGGTGAGACAGGCTGGTATGAACTAGTGTGCTGTGTTTGCATCTTGTATTTTCTGTGCTGCTGCTTCCTGCAGAAAATCGAGCGAGTTATGCTGGAACTTCTATCCATTTGTGTTGATGATTTTATGTGGTCCTTTACATAAAATGATCAAAGGAATAAGCCATCAGAAACATTTCGGAGCCTGTGATAGTTCGTCTTTTGCTTCATAATTCACTGCATTTTGGTGGGGCCACCCTGATGTTGCCTTTTCATAAAATAATGGTGTGACTAGAAGTTGAGATTACTGGTTCTCCAAATTTTTCATCACCATTATCTATCATGCTTTCAAAATCTCATTTAAAATAATGATTTGTAAATAGCTGCATTTGTTTGCTTAGAATGTAGAGCATGGTAAAACATGACTTAGAGACTTCTGTCTGTGATATACCAACTCCTAGGAAGTTAATAGTTTAGAAGTTATTTTTAAAGCCCGTTACATGTTAGTTGTGGCAAGCTCCATGTTATAGCAACATCACAAATACAGGACTGATTATTTCTTTCAACTGCTGCTAATTCTAATTAGGAGTTTTGGGGAGGGTGAATGGGTTTATTTCTTACCTCCTAGGTTTTCTGCCTTGGTTGCTAAGTATGTATTAATACCTAATTAATTATTTTCACTAGTTATCTTTGAGATCTGTGCCTGTTCACTCATAGATACATTTTTATGAAGTACTTTTACAAAATTCAGACCAACAATTTGAGTTGAAAGTTGTCTTCAGTAGTTTTTTTAATCACACCATGCCAAGTGAGTAGGTTAAAGTATGATTTGTCTTTCTGAAGCTTGCAGTAACACCAGCAATAAAAGGTGTTAATACATGTCTGAAAGGTTTGGATCTTTGCTGGCAGTGAAAGGAAATCAGGTAAGTCCTTTCATCCAGGACCTTGTGTAGGCTTGGTGATATCTCTGCCTCTCTTTCTTAAAAGTGACAGGGAAAATGGCTTTTCAGCAGAAGGTTGTGCCAGCTGGAGCTTTGAAAGCATCAGCAAATGGAGATTTTGGGACCTAGGACTGATTTCTTGGTGTGTGAAAAGGTTTGAGTCTCAGCTTCTCACACTTCCTGCTCCCTGTTTTACACAGTGACTAACACACCACATTTCAGAGTGGCTTCTTGAGCCAAAAAATGGCTCTCAAGTGAACCTGCAGTGGATTTTCATGCCTATGCGAAACTTCTTAGCATGACCTGAATGTGTGGGTCCATCTCAAGTTGAAAGCACAAATTTATTGTTACCTATTCAGTTGGTCATTCACCCATAACATTGGAGAGCACTAAGGTCATTAGTGCAGTTCATCTGAATTGTTCCTGCTGCTGCTTGAAAGATTGTACAGAGTCTGGCTGAAAAAGAAATGGTGTGAGGAGCCTATTCTAGTGAATTATCCATTTTTCTAGTTAATAATGCTATTAAGAGTTAGACTGGAGGTTTCAAATGTTTATTTTTACTTAGAATTTTCCATAATTTTAAGGTGGAGTTGCAATGGAAATCACTTCTGAATGTAAATGTTTATAAAACCAGAATCTTCAGAGTGTCTTCCCCTCAGCCCCTTCAAGTCTGCCTTAACAAAAGATAAAACCCAAGATAGGATGCAGGTTCTTTGGTACACTGTCATGAAGTCACATAGGAGTTGGGTTAGATTGTAAAGACTGAAATCTTTTTTTCATTCCTTGTGCTTATGCTACAGCCAGTTGTGACTCTCTGGATAAAGAGATGTTCTGCCTCCCATGCCAGGGAGGAAGTACAACTCAAAACCATGTTTCACACGAATAAGCTGTAGAGGAAGCTGAGCTGCTATATTTTCTCTGTTGGCAATAGTTCCTTAGCCTTGCAATGACAGTTTGTTGCTACTTTTTTGTTAACAATTAAAACAATAGTTAAAACGTTTTCAAAATGTCCTTTGTAAAAATGTCCTTTGTATTCTGTAAGTGCTTTCAGTTTTGGAAGGATCTATTGAGAAAAAAAAAAAGTGTCTGCTGGTCTGGAGCTGTTTGATGCAGAAGCAGAAAAACACATGAAAATAAAGCTAGGGAGAGAGAGAGAAATGCACAAACTACCCTGACCAAAGCAGGATAGGGAGGAGTAGATCACTTGCATGGCAGATCTAGTAGCTTACTTGCTGGCAGATCTAAAAAGCACTTGCTGTAGCAACTACACGGGAGCAGGCTGTGCAAGAGAAAAATACTGCATGTGCTAGACACTTGAGATAGATGTGAAAATTGAGACCTTAGCTTAGGCATTATAATGCTGAGCTGGGATCATTTACAAGATACTGTATACACTTGATCTGTGATGGGGCAAAGAGAGTCCCTATAATCTGTTAGTGAAATAATTTTGACTGGTGCATAAATTAACTGACAATGTAATTATTTACATTTCATTTTTCTGTTTCTGCTTAGCCAGTAGCATTATATTTTAAATGTGGGAGTTATGTGTACAGCAATTTTCATCCATCCAGAATGCATCATGAAAGGAAAGGTATTTACCAGTAGCTCAGGTTCCCTTGCCTTGTGGTCTCTGCATATTTTCCTTACTTTATGTATTCTCTAAATGGAGTCGGCAGCAAAATTGTGTCCTTTCTGATTGTTGTCCCAATTGTAAGGTATCTGTCAGGCAATTTTGTACACTTAAGTTTTGCCTAAAATATTTCCTTTGAGAGCTTGACTGTCAAGTTAATACACCACCACTACATAGTACCAACATGGCCAACTGAAATAGGAAGTAAGTTTAATGTAGTCTAGATAAATAACTTATATTTCAGTTTGCCTGCATGGAAGATGCAGGATTTGATACATTCTTGAACTGAGAGAGAGTAAATGTGCAAGCCTTCCAGCAAGAAAGAGGGAGAGACAGCTTCACATTTCTATCCTGACCTTCCCTGTTGTTTAGAACTCTTATATCAGGCAGTAAAAAGAGCAGAGAAGTCTTACTTTTCTCAAGGCATTTTGCAGTTGACACTGAGACCTCTATAGTTATTGTTTAAAAAAATGTTCTGGGGATATTTAGGACTGTCATTGCCTTAAGGCTTTAAATGGTTGTAAATAAAAAGAAAATCTTACTTTGTTTTATGTCGGTGAGGGTTTTTAGCTCTTACACTACCCTCTTCCTGGCTTGTAAATTTCAGTTTAGAACCAATGTTTCCACTATAAATTAACCATGAACCTTTCCAAAGGAAAAGCTGGCCCCATTTAACTAGGAACTTAGTGGGCTTGTTTGTTTGTTTGCCTGTGTGCATTTAGTGAACTAAATCAGCTGCCCAGTCAACTGTTTTAACTGTCCAATAAGTTTGAGACTCGCTGAAGTTGATTGCTGTGTTCCCCACGACGAGTTGCATCCAATGACATTTGTTTTTCAGTGCCCATGTGTTAACTGCATGGTCATGCTGCTCAGCTGTCAAAAAAAATTCCCCAAAAGCCCCAAATAAAAAAGCAACCTCTGCAAAACCTCTCCCCCCTCCAGCATGGTGAACATACAGGAATATCTGGTGACTTAGCACCTCACAGACAAATGTGTTGCTGGAATGGTCTGATTGTTAGAAAACCCAGGAAAAGGAGTTTCTCATTTAACTTCTGCTTTATTTTGTCGAAATGTTAATAAATACCCAAGTTAGACACTCTCCAGTGCAGTGAGTTCACCATTTTAAATAATTAAATAAATAAATTTGTGGTTAATCTGTTTCTTTTCTTGTCTTCTGGCCTCTGAGCTTTGCTCTAGCATTTTTGAGGGTCTTTGCTTGGCTTCTAAATTTTAACGAGAAGCCAGTTGTGGCCATATGGATTTTATTCCTTTCCTAAATTATACATTTAGCATTTTGGATTTTTCATAAGCTGATTAATATATTTTTTCTTACATTTTTCTGTCAGATCAGATTTGAATATCTAAATACTCTCAATAATTTAACTATTACACTGATTTTATTTATTCTTAGGTGTTCCAATTCTGTGTTTGTTAGATGCAAACAGCCCAGAGCTTGAGTGTTTCTTCCTCTGTAGCATTTCCCTGGCAGCAGGAAAAGGAGAGCTGAAGGGAAGCTCTACTTTCAGCTCTCCACTCCTTAAAGCAACTGACAGAGCAGAGATGCTGTGGGTTGTAAACAAGAGTGGGGAAGATGACTGTTGAGAAATGGGGCTGTCCCCTCTGATGGAGAATGAGAGACAAATGTGTCACTCCACTCTTCAGCTTCAAGCATGAGGAGAAGCTCACTGCATGAGCTCTTCTCTCTGTTCTGCAGCTCGTGTGGTGGGGATTGTGGAGAAAAGCAAGAAGACTGATCTTTTTCACCCCCTTGTACACAGTTCCCCGAAACTTCACCCACAGAAGCATTACAGCAGTCATGGTGAAATCTGCAATTCCTGTTAACTGTTTCTGTGGCGTGGCCCAAGGATGTTTTCTTTATGTCAAGTTCAGTATGTCCTCGTTTCAAGTATGTTTCATAGCAGAACAACAGCGACCTGCTGCAGTTGGGTCTCGTGGAGGGGCTGAGGAGGACAGTGTGCTGGGTGCCCAGTGTAGATTTGCTGTTTTGGAGTTCATTGATAGTCTTGTGGTGGAGAAGAAGAGAAAAACAACTTTTGTAATTTTAACCTTTCAACTCTGAGGGCTGGATTTTGCCCCCTGTTTATCTGCCATGGAGATAAATTCTAATCCTGTGGTTATTCTCACTTGAAAATCTGTTAACAGTGGTGATAGTTTGTTTCGGATGGTGATTACTACATATCTTGCTTATCAAAAACTTACATGCAGTCACAGAAGCTCCAGGGTTTTGACTTTGTCACTGTTCAGAGAATCACAGTTAATTTTTACATTGGCATCTGTAGCTTTGTTCACATCTTTTACCTTGAAGAATTACTCTTCTCAAATGGCAGTGGAGAACACTTGGGTATCAAGTGCTTTTTGAGACATGAACAATGGAGACAAACTTTGTTTGCTTTTCTGCCTCTTTTTCCAGGATTTTAAATCCTAAAAATCATGACAGCATTGTGTATGACAGAAATCACATCTTTTTTACAGTTTGTTTTATACAAACAATAGATCAAGCTTTGTAGAAGATGGACATTTATACTCGTTGCAAAATCTTGGTAATGCCCTTTCTATCGGATCTCTGGCCACAAGATTTCATTACCAATTAGAAGAACAAGCTCAGCTGCTTCCATTAAGGACATTGCCACTGCCCTGCAGATGTGTGTTCATAGGTTCATCCCTGTGTCCATTTGCACACATAAAATTAATTACTCTGGCTTGCTATGGAAGACTTTCTTCTCTATCACATGTAAATAAGGGCTAATGATTTGTGGAGATTTAGAAAAGATGAAGGGAAGTATGAAGAATGCTATAATTAAAATGTTCCTGAAATTCTGGCACAATTCTCAAGCTCAAATTTGAAATTGGGTGCTGACTAAGATGCTGCTTAGTTCTTAGAGACTTTCTGTTAATTCTTCATTGCCTAAGTGAGATATTCTTAGTCACCAGCATGTTCTCAAATGTTCCTTTTCAATAAATATGATGTCGTCTTCTCTTCATGCCTTTCATTTGCCTCTTCCTTTTCACTGGGGAATAAGCATCACCTGTTGATATAAAATAAGGGCAAGTGCTATACTGTAGGCAAAGTTAAGTTTGAAAACTTAAGTAGAACGTGATTTTGTATGCTGAAACGTTAGGCTACAATCTGGACTACTCTTTAGTTTTACTTCCTAAAAATGTAAATAAAAAGTGAGAGTCAGGTATGCTGTGTTATTCATGTCCTTTGGTGATGGCATTTTGACATTATGCTTTGCAAATAACTGAACCTTGTGGCTCTCCCTGTCAGGCTTTTCTTTCACAGGCAGTAAAACTGAAGAGCTCATGTTTTAAGCAAGTTATTTTTTCTGCTTTTTGCAGCCAGCAACTGAATAGGGAGAATAGACTGAATAGACTTGGTTCTCTGTAACCAACTCATCATCCTGACTCCAGCATAGAATCAGGATGTTCTGATAATGTGGTGTTTGTGCCTCTGTGATGTGTCTTGTGCTGTGTTTGCTGATAGACATGATCAATGGTTTGCTTAATTGAGACAAAGGATGAGGCAAGTTTTCAGATAAAAATCCAAATGAGCAATGTTGCACAGAACTGAGAAAGATGAAGCAGATACTGTGGTGCCTAAAGGTTTGTCCCAATTGTATCAGTTGGTGTGATGAATATCATACACATAAGTAACTTGCTTCTGTGAACCTTAAATCATCTGGATTGTAACAGAACTGCTGTCTGAGGTTTCTGTTTGTGAATGCAGCATTGCTGCTGGAATATGCTGCATTTCCACAGGAGGGCTCTGCTGCCATAGCTATACTTGGCACACGCTGCGGGATCTCCTGCGATTGTCGCCTACTTCGTTCCTTTTCTGTTTCCCCAGAAGAAAAGCTAGATGCTTTTCCTGGGGGCAGCACAGGAGAGCCTCGGAAATGTGGCTGTTGAGGAGCCCCCACCTAGAAAGATAGAAATGCTTCTATTGTGCCAGGCTTGCATGTCCTTCCCCTAGCAAGAAGAGTTCCAAGTGCTGCTCTTAAAAACAAGTACTTAGAAAAAAATGCTTTAGTTTTTATGAGCATACCTTGCAATTTGTGTGTTTTAATAAAAGTGATGAGATTGATGGATACCTGTTTTTAATGAGTTGTACTTCATAGGGAGGGGCAAGGGGAATATATTCCATGGCAGTGGTGCATCTGATACCTGAGACAATTCATAGACCTGTAAGAAAGGTGAAATTCTGTGCCTATGTGGAAATAGAACAAAGAAGAAAACAATGGAAGAATTTAAGAAAAAGAAAGCATACTACACTCGTAGAAAAGGGGGAAATGATAGGCAGAAAGGTTGTTTGGTTTTGATTTGGTGGCAGACAAAAGTTGTTTTGAGGGTTTTGGTATTTTGTTGGGGTTTTGTTTTTCTTCTTTATATTAAATGAATCTGCCAAGGCCCAAGTGGCAAGAATCAGAGTGTTCTCCAGTGCATGCTGTGGAATTAAAATGCCTGGAAACCATTAGTAACAGTATGTGTTCTTTATATTGCTGAGTCCTTACCCTACCCAGCAGCAGTGATTGTGGTACTGGTGGAGAGAAAAGCAGCAGCCTTTGCTGTGTTATGAAACATAAAAACCCTCTCTGCCTTCATAAAACGCTCAATTTTCCTTTCTCCCAAGGGACACTGAAGCATTGGCGACATCAAGACAGAGTTGCAGCTACTGTGACAAGCAGAAAATCCTGTCTAGTCTCTCAAAATCATGGGATACAGATCTGTAGCCCTTCTGCAAAACTTCCCAGTGAGAATATGGAACTGTAATGTAAGGCAGCATAAAGAAGGTCAGAGGAGAGGAACAAGTAAAGTTTGGGTTATGCAAAATGTGCTGCTATCTAGCTGTCATCTTAACTAAAATAAACTTAGTGGGGTTTCTTTTTGTTTGGCTTTTGTTTAGTTGGTTGGGTTTTTTTTAAAGTTATTTGACTAGGATTAGAAACATTCCCCAGGTTGGCTTTTAACCCTTGCAGGACTACAGCATTCAGCATCAATTGTCTAAATTATGAAAGAGAGGAAAGAGAAATTGCTTGGAGGAAAGTAATTCTCTTTAACTTAAACAACCTCTAATGTGTAGAAATACACAAATGGGATTTTGGGCAAGAAATTCAGGCATTAATTAATGCTTTCTTTTTCTTCATTAGCTTTTTTTTGCCTGGAGAAGGATCTAAAAATCTTACAAAGACTTTTTGACAAACAATAGAGTTAAATGCCTTAATCTTGGCTCTTGTGCATTATACCTGACTAGCACATGAACTGTAGCAAATTAAGCTGGGGATTAGTTTTCTTACATTTGAGTCATTGATACTACCAGGTTTTTAGGAAGTGTACAGGCATTGGACTGTAAATAGTTTTTCCACAGTTTTTGACATTATCACACCACAAGAGTGTTGCACATCAGGTTAAGTTTTGTGAGACCTTTAACTGCAAACATCAGAAGTGAAGCTGTCTTCTGAACCAGTGTTATGCCTCAAGTTGAGATCACAGTGTATGGTCATTAAGTAAAATTATATTGATCCATATGAAGCTTGCTGAAAAAGATGTTTTCAGTAAAACCCTCAACATGTGTAGATTTGGAGACTTTAACACTTCTGAAGTAAATATGGTTTCATATTCTTTGCACATGTTTTTTGCTAATTTATATAGCAAAAAGTGACTGGTCTGGACTTAGGTTGCAAGAAATCACTTTGTAGAGGGCAAAATCCTTCCTGTTTCACAGTAGCTAGCAGCCTATATTTGGTACTTAAAAAGTCATTCAGTCCTCTGACAGTTATCTATTTTGTGGTAAGTTAAACTTTGTATTGGCTAAATATTGTTTTCCATTTTAACTTATTTTTTATAATTTTGCACTCCTTTTTCTTTACAGTAGTTAACAAATCTTGACATAAATATTTTTCTCTTTGATATAGACAACGTTGTTAAGTCGTCTGGAACGAATATTTGAAGTCTGTTTTCCTTCCATGCCTGTTCTTGAAATTGAAGAAGAAATAAGTTCCTTGAATTGTTTGTTGGAAGCAGGTGAAAAGCAGATGACAACTGAGGAGACTTTAGCAAATACTGGGTATGAAGCTATAATGTAATCAACTTAAAAGGAGGCAGGAACATGTCTTCTTTGGAAACTTAAGGCATAGAGCAGTAATTCAAAATAAGTTGTTTGTCTGAAGGGTTTTGAAAAAACTATAGAGTAAAAATGGGTTATGTAGCAGAATGCCTTGTTTTCAGTGATTACTTATGCCAGGAGTATTTCACTTGGCATATCAAATTAGTCAGCATCATATCATCTTTTAAGTGATCTCTCTGAGTTAATCAGAATAGATCTTATTAGTTACACGTTATATAAATTGCTGTGTTTATTATGTGATCATGAAGTCTAGGCCTTGCTCTGTCTTCTGTGGACATAATTTTCCAGTAATGAGTGTGAACTATAATTGTTCTGAGAACACTGCACTTTTAGTGCCCCTGGGTATTGTGCTTGAGCATATTTAATTGGAATATATAATAAATCGCTTTCATTAAAAACTAGAATAAATATTCAAGGCTTAGCAGCCTTAGCTTTTTTTCCTGTTGATAACTTGATTTATGATGGGTTGTACAGGGAACTGATGGACGTGTGGAGTGAGCTGCAGGATATCCATGATGCATATGGACTGAGATACCAGTGGGGTGGCTCCCACAGCAACAAAAAGCTTTTGTGCTCCCTGGGAATTGACACAAGAAATATTGTGAGTCTGTCAGTAAAACTTGTTTTCTAAAAAATTGTGCTGCTTTAAATGTTGAATCGGGTGGAATTTGTATTGTAAAAATGTTTCTGTCTTAATTGCATAGCCGCACTGAATGAGACTTTTTACAGACCATCTGACAACTTTTAATACTAATAGTGCTTATAAAATGTTGCAATAGTTTTTAACCATTGTGTTATATTTAACATAGTATTTATACTTTGTTAGTAATCTTATACAAGTTATATAATGTTGAAAAAATATTACCATTACTGACACAGAAATTCCTAAGTAAATTTGTTGTTGTTTTATCAGCTCTTTACAGGCAACAAGAAACAGCCTGTTATAGTACCCATGTATGCAGCAGGACTGGTAAGCATTTTTTAGTGTTATTTTTGGGTATAGTTCCAACAACCTTATGTAATAAAATGTATTAAATTACATTAAAGCACTGAGTGTGCTGAAAGGTATTTTTGGAAGTATGGCTGTGTCTTAGGCATCAGTAGAAATGTTCATAAAGAATCATCAAATAGTTTTCGTTATGTATCCAAGCAGATACTTTATTTTAAGTGAAAAAGGAAAGTATGGATTTACTTATTTTACAAATTTATCTAATAAGGTGGGTTAGCTAATCTAAACTCAATTTGAGGCATTTTCCTAAAATAATTTAGGTAATGTATTAATGTATATGCAGCAATAAAAAGGTTTTGTTGACTTTTAACTAGTAAATAGAAGATACCAATGTAAAAATGTCATCTAAAACTTGACACAAGAAGCTAGCTTATTAAATGACAAAGGAACATCAATATTAATAAAAACATTAATTTGCATCAGCACTTGTGGGAAGCCCTTGCACCAAGACCAGATGCTTCCAAGGAAGATTTAGAGCTGCTGGATAGTTACAGCATTCCATGAAATGTGTGTAGGAAGTTTTCTCAGCTCTTTTAAGCATTCCTCTGTGCAACTGTTTTTCTGCCTGCTTGTTAATTACTTGATTGCATCTCCATACCCCTAGGTTGAGAGAGATGAACAAAGATGCTTTGCAGTGTTGCTGGCATATTAATAAAGGATCCACTGATAGATAAGTGTGTGCATGTATATATTAGGCTGTTTATGCACACAAAAAGCATTGTATAGCCAGTATTGCTGTGTTGCCCCAAGTACTAGATAAAAATAGCAAATTTAATTCAGATTTCTGTAGTCTGAAGGAAACTCAAGTAACCTAGTGCAGTAAGATCCACTGTATTCACTTAAGCTGATATTCTCTAATTCCTGTTTGGCGTTTCAGGCTGTGCAATGTCTGTGGTAGTAAAAACATCCAGAAGATAAGATTTGCCATTTTTGATGGTCTGAGCAGAATAAATATGTTCTTTTTTTTTCTGGCAACCTCTGTTTATGTATACACATACACTTTTAGATGGTCATTCACAAATTGAGTATAAAAGGATTACAGTTTTCTTTGGCATATATTAAGCCAATTTAATCTGTAGGTTAATTTTGTAGAGTGACTTCTCCAGGCAGTTTCTAGAGCATTATTTTCTGATGCATCAAGGTCAGCTGGTGCAGTTTTTTTGATGTAAGCATGGCATTCTGATACCAAGAGATAAAGCAATAAAGCGTCACATAGCAACTCTGTTTTCTTTCTGGAACATACTTGTGAGCAAAAGCAACATGTACACATATTTTTTGCAACAGACTGTTGTTCCTGATTTAATAATCTCCCCCCCACCCTTTTTTTTTTTTTTTAATACATATACTAGTGCACATAATAATCTGGATAGAGGTGATGGTAGAAGTTAAGTGGCTTGCTGCTTTCTCTTGCCACTGCTTCATGTGTCTCTCCACTGTACAGAAGAGTTGATTTAACTGGTGGTTAAATTCTAAGCTCCCCTAACATAGCATAGAAACATTTGTGGGACAGCCTTAGTGGCCAACTTACTGAAATAATTTTCAAATACTCTACTTGCAAATCCATTGGTTTTATTTGTGGTTTTATTTTCTCATACTTCATTGTTCTCAGGTGGTTTTCATGTCTCAGTGCAAACTTTGGTCTTTTTGTACATCTCTTCCTCAAATTATTTCATGAACACCAGAGATATGGGACATTTTCCATAGGATTGTCCATCTTTGAAACGCTTATATTTGAAAATGTGGTTTTAATTAGTTTCTTAGTTCCTTTTAATTAATGTATTTCCATATCAGTAATTTCTGTTCTTGGTCGCATTCTGAAAAATGATGATTTGGCTTGTTTCTTTTGAATTACTTAATTGTTGAAATACAATGGAATGAATGCACTTGTACCTTTGTGATGGGTCACTTGATATTTCTGGAGTAGTCTACACACAATTGGGAGAAGACATAACCTTATCAAGTAACTTTCCTCCAGCTTATGTTACGTTATTGAAAGTTGAAAACAAACTCCAGCTAAGTGCTTGGGTTTCTATTCCTGGCTCTAAAATGTTTCTTGGGACTAATGAACTTGGATAATTCTGTTCCCGGCCCTATCTCCTTCTGTCCCTCTCACTGAAATTGTCCCAGAGATGTATGGTTAACCCCAAGTCTCTAGTTGAGGGTAGTACTGCATAGTAGTGTGTGTTGGGTTTGTTATTGTTTTGTTTTGAATTTTGTTTCCATCTTCAGTTCTTGGAATATGTGTTTAATGTTTTATGTGTTTTGATTTCAAAATCAAACAACAGAACTTTATTTATTTTCTTAGGGTATGTTAGAACCTACCAAGGAACCTCTGAAACCAATATCTGCAGCAGAAAAAATAGCTTCAATAGGACAGACACCTCCTGTATCACCAGAGATGAACACATGTACATCTGATCAGTTCCAGGTAAAAAAAAAACAACAGAGAAGAGAGGAAAAGAAAGAATGAGGAAAAAAATTAGATGCCTTGCCTCTTCCTTTATATTTAAAATACGTAGATGGTGTGTTTGAAGACACCTGTATGTAAAAGGGCAGATGGTGTCAGACTGAAGTCCTGCTCTTGGATCTGCTTTTCATGTGTGACTGGAAGGGAGTCCCTATGATAAGACTGTACCAGTTGATGGCCAGCATTTTAAGAGTCCTGATGATACCTGCTGTTACACAGCAATTTGCTTTAAAAGGCAGGGGAACAGTTGCTTCCACAGATTTTTAGAAATAACTGCAGACTTGTCCTTCCCCTGGCTAACATTCTTCCTCTTTGCTTTTTCTGAAGCCTATTGTAGAGATTGTTCTACCTGTTGGTTAGCAGTCATTTTCCTGAACTGGTATATTTATATGTATACTTCTCATGTTCTTTTCCTTTTTTCCCTTTCCCTGTCTTTCTCCAAGTAATATGAAATGCAGCCAAGCTGCCTGGAAAGAGATTCTGGGTACAATCATTACTAGACTAAGTTGCCTGACTTTTGATTGTACGAGTTCTGTAGGCCGTTCATGCCAGTTTTTATTGAGTGATTAGCTGTTGAACAGAAAATTGCTTTGCTGTCTTCTCTGTCTTTGAAGTCTGATAGAAAAAGAGTTCAGAGGATTTTAGAGTGAGATTTTGAATTTCATTAATTCTGCTTTGTTCTTGTCTTGATATTGTGATATTAGAAAGCTACTTAAATGCCATTTGTGTTGCAATGTGTGTGCAGTCCCAACAAGCTGGTGGGATATTGAGACACATTTCATTTTCAGTGTCAGCTACAGTGGTACTCAGGACATCATGTGGTGCTGTGAGTCAGCTGTGTTCCTCTTTAGTGCAGGTCTTGTTTAATCTGCCCAGTATCTTTATTTACCTGCAATGCTTGTGACTTCTGATTGAAGGCATTCCAAAATGAATTACTCTTGTGCTACACCTCAGCTTAACATTAGGTACTTCTGAGTATAGTGTTTTTCTTGCACTTTTTGTTCTGTCATAGTGCAGAGCTCTTAACTGTGATGTGCTTGCACCAGAGCAGCATTTTTATTCTCATTGTAGAATAGCAGTATATCAGTGGGCTCAGAATTGAAATCATTTTATGTAGTAATGCATGTGTTTGGTGATACTTTCTATGCTGCTTCTTTCAAATACCACAGTGTGGAGCTGAGCAGCTGAATTGGGTAATAGAAGAGGTAAGAATAAGGATCAATGCAACCATTCAGAGCTGAAGAAATCACTTCTGTGATTTCTGTATATGAACAAGGTAGGCAAATTTCACTGGCTTTCTGCAGTGTTCAAAGTTATCTTTTTTACAGAGAGGGGGAAACATAAAATAAATCTTACTCTAAACATAGTGTAGAGCTGCAAGAGCCTTAAATAGCAGCATCTCTAACATGTGCAATTTTCTCTGTTGCTTGGCAGTCATAGTGCTGAGTGCTGAAAAAAACCCCACCTCTGTGTATCAAATAGGCTCTTTTGTTGTTGTTTTTGTTGGTTCTTGGTTTGAGGTGGGTTTTTTTGGGGGGCGGGGGGGGGTTTGGTTTGTTTTTTCCCTCTAGTTAGAAATCTGTACTTTTGGGCAGTCCTGCAGCAGCATTTCCCACAACCTGTCAGTTGGTGCTGTCCCATGGCTTGCTCTTGCAAGGCCATCTCCATTCAGTTGTTCTGTTCTGTGAATATATGTGAAGCTTCTGCACTATATATCTGCACTTCTGGCCTTAGCTTATTTTTAAAAGAAGCTTTTGGGAAGGGATGAGTTAGAACTCTTAACCATTAAGAATGCTAAAAGGTCACAGTTAAGTGACATTGATAAACTTTCAGAGCATGAATGATTAATTCTACACCCCAGAGACCTTCTTACTTTCTTGAACTCATCTTCTGTTAATGTTTTGGGAAAAATCCAGCTTCACTCTTAACTTGTGCACACTGCCTCTTAGGAATATTCCAGATTGTACTGGTATTAAGATAATATACCCAAACTTTAATATAAACATGTAATTAGGAACTGTGCTAGAAACACTGGTAAATATACAAGGAAAATACAGGCAATTTTATTGGACCCAGAAACTTCTTATTCTGAGCACAGATGATTTAGGTATCTTCAAGCTTACCCAGTTAATATGTAATTATTTAGCTAAAACATCTCTCCTCCATTTTCAGATAGTGATGATGAGTCATTCATATATTCAGAAACTTCAGAATACTGACTTTTTTATTGGAGGGAGAGGCTCTGGTTAACAGATTCTTATGCTTTGCTTCAAGATTTCTCCTTTGTTGGAAGCTGGCATTTTTGGGACCTGTATACAGGTCTGTGCATATACGTGTATGACTTCCTGCTGAGGGAATAAGACTTTGGGAGAGAGACCATGGTGATACAAAAGTAGGAGTGGGAAGAGCATTTGTAGAAACACAGAAATGACTCCTAAGTTTTTTGCTTGTAGGCGAATAGAGGGAAGTATGCACAGATTTAAAATAACACTAGAAATCAAAAGAATGAGGGGAAAAAAAGCCTCAAATTAGCTGCAATAATTTTTCCTAGTTATTACATAAACTCTGTATTTGGCCTCATTTCCCTGAAGAGGATCTGACTGGGCTGATTAGGCTGTGGAAATAAAGTGGACAAATTCCCATCTGAAACATTTAAACTGTAAGATCAGAGATTTTGAAATGATGGTTTCTTCTCTCAAGCAAGTTAAGTGACTGGTTGGTCTACTGCATTAGTTTGTTGTATAAAGATAACTGTTGTAGACTCCTTCTATTTTATATTTGAAGGTAGTGTCTAAATTCTTCGATCTGTTGTTTATCATGACAACTGAGGGGAGGGGGTATTTTTCTGTTCCTCTGTGCTCCTAACTGTAATGCAGTAAAGAGAATATGCAATAATCCCCTGATTAGTGTTGCCTTTATCTAAGCATGTTGTCTCAAAGGCTTTGCAGGTCTGAAGTAAAAGGCTCTATCAAAACACATCAGGTGTAAGAGAGAGTGGCTGCTCAAATAGGCAACCTTTGATTGTGAAACCTGAGACAGGTCTCCCTTGGGTTTTTCTGTGCAGCATCTGCTATAGTGGGTGCACCATGGCCTCAGGCAGTGCAATTAGAATATATTCCAGTGCTTGTTAAAAAGGTTGCTTTCTGGACTTAATATTTGCTGCTTTCTCTTGACTAGATACTGTCCTCTGATAAAGTTATTTTAAAGTTTATTTACCTGCTTCTATTTGGCTTTCTTACAAAAAAAGCTATCTAGATATTTCTGCTCTTTCCTTATTGCTTCAAAGCCTCCTCTCTGTTCAGGACTATGTTTGGTAGAGTAGAGTCCCAGCTCCCACTTGGATTTCTTACCTACCCTTTTTTGCTTAGTAGGTTTTATATTAGAATAGAAATGTATAGCTACACAGACCTTTTTAGAAAAAAAATTACCAGTGATTCTTCCCTGCAGGTGCCCATTACAGCACATCCACATGCATGTAAACCACCAAATTAGGGATTGGGTTATGACAGAAATATGTATCTTACACTTGCTGGCTATTAGGGACTGAGCCTTAATTAAACCCCATGGGATGACAGTATTTAAAAACACTTTTAATTAACATAAGGGACCATCAGGACTTCTAACAATGACAGATGCAAAGTACCATATTATTGGCCACCAGCCAAAGGCTCCATCGTGGAACTGCTCTCCAGTTATACATGAGAAAGATCCAAGAATATATGTAGCTTTGTTGACAGACTAAGAAAGATTTGCAGGTAAGAGTTATTACAGAACTTGTTATCTGTCAGATGCCACAGTTGCTTAAAGGCGGTGTCTGAGAAAAATAATTTTCAGAACTGCTATAATTTTGCCAATGAATACACTCAATGAAATGTATGAATTACATCCTTGTAAAACCTTCTGAAATGTTGATGGTGCTCATTTGTGGGATCTGTTGAAATATTGATATTACATTTGTATTAGAAGACCCTCTGTTCCCCCTTACCTCTGAGCTTTAAGAGAGCAAAATGCTTCCTTTTTTTTTCTTTGTTTAATTTTCCTTGGGTAATGATTGGCACAGAGAAAAACCATTTATGTTTTACTCTTTTGGATTATAAAGGCTCTTATATAACACCATTCTAAAATTAGTGTGTGAAAACATCTCTCACTTTGATAAAAGTGAAATACGATGCAGGAAAAACCAGCAGGCATCTCACTTTCCTCTTTCTCACTTCCTTAACATTCAGAGTAGTACTCTGACAGCTGAGTATACTTTTTCATTTCTGTACCACATCTTGTAATCTAAGATGGAGGGAGGAGTGAATGCAGTTTGTTCCAATTCTTAATATTCTTCTAGATTGGGTGTTTTTCCTTAAAGTTTGCTATTAAAATAATTGCTGCAAATGCAGTAGTCTGGCAACCCTGCAGTCTCTGAAAGACAACAGTAGATTCCCATTTGCAGGGCATGTTCCCATTGTCTGAGCTTTCAGTGCTATGTTCAGGTGTCCCGGTATAATTATTTTTTCTTAGGACCAAGATCACTAGAAACAGAAAACTTTCCCTTTTTGCTTAATTGGCTTTTGTCTCTGCCCTCTTCTTTCACTTGGCTGTTATGTGGACCAAGGCTTGCCAGTATCCTTTATACATGAGGTCTGCTTTAAGTGCCACCCCACCTCTTTTCAAGTGGTTGAATTCAGTAGAGTGACCTCATCCCACAGAAGCAGACTTAGTGTAGTTAGTATGCTTTTGCTGATTTGGAGTCAGATTTTTTTCCCACTCCTATTTTAGTGAGAATTAATCATATCCTTTGTCCTTTCCTTAGCAATTCTGGGAATCAAGTCATCATTAAAGGGAAAAGCTTATCCAGCTATTGGCACCACCTTTTCCATGCAATTCTTTGACACTCACCAGTCCTTACTTAGTCTTTTGGCACAAAATGTAGTGGATGTTTTTTGTCAGTAAGTGAGACTTGGTAGGAAGCTACTTTTGTTTCAATTTGAGCTTTTTTATTCCTTAGGGTGAAAAGGTACTAAATTATCTTACTCTATTTATTTATTTCCCCCTCCCCCCCGCTTTCTCTGTACACCCCCCTTTTAATGGCAATAGATTTTAGATGTGCCATTCTTTAAACAAGCTACTGATAATAGTGATCATTACTTATCAGGTGTAGCTTCCACACTGCTAACATGATGCTACCATGTAAATCATTTCAATGCCAGTAGTATCATTAGCAAAGCAAAGTGTGGTATCAGCTCCTAAGCTCCATGGAGCTTAATATTGTTCTAGTTTCTGAGTCATCTCAAAAAGATTATTCTAGGCAAAGCATTTACTTTAAGCAAATACAGAAATCTCCAGCTCCTTTCTTTTTTCTTTCTATAAATATCTGTCACCTAGCAAAAGCCTCTTGCAATTAGCTTGAATTCTACAAAGCTAGCCCAAGTTGCTACAACCTGTCTGATTGAGGAATCTGAATAGTTAATTTAGTGTTGGACACTTGAAAAAAAGTAAAAAAAAAATAAAGTCTGACTTTCTTCAAAGGCAAGGAGAGGATATCTCTGCCACTGGAAGCTTGACAAGCAGTGATGGACTTTGAATAGTGCTGCAGAGAAATTCCATTGCTCCTCTTCCAGAAGCACGATTATTCTGTTAGAAGTGGAGGGCAAAGCCTTTCCCAGTATTCTATGACAGTTGACTTCACCAGGGAGAGAGAAGTAGAAACCTCAACTTAGGTCAGACAGCTCTGATACTGTCCCATCAGTTTGTGTGCTGAGAATACAGCACCTCAGGTTACGCTGCACCTGGACACACTTTCCCAGTAAAGCCTGGTCCCTGCTGCTTGCTTGATTTACATGTGGGTCTGCAAAAGACTTAACAAGAGGAGATGAAAAGACAAGGATGGGTTCCCAGCAGTCAGCTTTTCCATGGGCCTCTTGTTGCAGCTTTGTTCCCAATGTTTTTTTTATATGGTGGGATGAGTTGATTGTTAAAGGATAATGTCACAGGAGTTTTGTATTCTTTTTTTTTTTTTTCAAAGGTGTTGAAGTTGGGAGGGTGTTGGTAGTTTGTCCCTCACATGGAGAGATTATATCTCTTAAGAGCAAAACAAGCCACAAGAATCATGGACTGTTCAGTAAAAACTGATTTTATATATAATCAGGACAAAGCATGGTTGTACAGCCAGCTTTCATTAATAACCCTATTATAAATTTCTCCTATAATTGAGAATACATATTTTTTTAAATGCAAAATGCCTCATTTTCCATGAAACTAATACTAGTTTAACTTTCAACTGTGCCTTAAGGTTTGGGGTTTTTTTTAATCCAGTTCATATGTTTTAGTTAACTTGCAAATCCTGTTTAAGTTACAAGTTACCTGATCTCTACTGTTCAGAATTTAATAAGACTTGCTGTGGTAGAACAAATGTACTTTGAATCTTTGGTGCATATTATGAAAATACACTTCCCAAAAGTTGGGGCTTGCTCATTTAGTTGCCTTTTTAGTATTTAGATGCTAAAGAATCTGTTGTTTGAACTGCTTTGCATTGTTGTAACCTGAACTGACTGTAAAATCTGATTTCTGACTTTTCAACTCTAGGAATCTCTACCACCTGTCCAGTTTGACTGGAGTAGCAGTGGCCTTACTAACCCTTTAGATGGTACGTCTCTCCGTAGAGCCTCTAGCACCAGAGCTAGAGATAAGAAAGCTACAAAGTTCAGACAAACATCTATCTGCTGATTATTTCTTTTTTAAATACACACACACACACACACACACACACGCACACACACATGCATATATAAATGAAAATATATATAATATTTATTTCTTACTCCTAACTTTGGAAATTCAGGCTTTCTTTCTGATTAACTGTGCCCCTACGTGAAGTATTATGTAGTCTGAAAAATCCTAAGTATTATTTTAGATTCCTGAAATATGCTAGTGACACAGTAGAAATATTAACAGTTGATTATGTATAACTGTAGATTATAAAGAAACTGAATGAATGAGCATTTTAGACTGTCAAGTTTTAATTCTTAAAAGTATTTTTCACCGATGAATTATCTCTTTAGCCATCCTTTGAATGATAAACTTGTGTATAGTGGCTACTTCAAAGCACAATATTTTACCCACCAACTGTTTGCAAAAGATATGCTTCTTGAGCTGAAAGTTTTGAGATTTACAGATAATTTTATATTTCAAAAATGTGACTTCATTGTTACCACTTTTGCTTAGTCAAGAGCGAATTACAGCTAATAAATCAAAGAGGTTGCTATGAACTTATTTATATATATAAATGTATATAGTTATCACACAAAAGACCCTTCAGCTATATCTATTTTTGTAGCCAAGTGAGTTGTGCCACCACCTCCCATCTCAGAAATCTAAATGCATGCAATTGAAATAAAACCAGTTTTGGAAAATTGATTAATAGAGTAGTAACCTGTAAAGAAACAGATACCTTTACGAGGAGCTGCTAACAACTAATTAATGGCATATAAAATGTTCAAAAGCAGGCTAAACTGAACTGCTCTGTGGTTGCCTCACAGTGTTGTTTCAGAACATGTGGGATGTAAGAGTTTGGGCAGCAATATCATGCTGAAGGAAAGCCTGGATGGACCCTTTTGCTGTTGTCTGGTGTCTTATTACTTCAGTCAATTTTGCTTTCTTTTTAACAAATTACTTCTTTAAAATGTATCTTGGTTTGATTTCTGGTTTAGTACTAAAGGGGAACAGTATAACTTACCAGTCAGGAACTGGTTACAAGAGTGGCATTCATGATGCTTTAAGATAATGATAACTAATAACTTAAACTTGCTAAATAAAACTTTAAAGGTTTTATATTGTTCTTTGCTATCTGGGGACCTGCCAAGTCTTCCTGATGAAAGCATGGCTTTCAATTCAGTGAGGGGAGAAAAAGCCCACTTTATTCTATCAATTGACCTATATATTGTTTCCCTTTAATGGATCACAGCTTTCTCTCGGGGTCTTGCTGGTTCTCTTCCATTTTTAGATTGAAATAAATATTTCTGTTTTCAAGTTACTAGTGTTGATTTCCTTGCTGCATTGTACATGAGGAAATGTGCACTGAATTAAGTTGTTAACATTTTAGAAGGTACAAACTAATACTGTAAGCATTGTTTTCATGTTGTTTGATTTTTAAATTGTGTACTGAGTACTAATTACAACTTGCATGTTCAAGTGTGTGTCTTACCCCTTTTTACACATAAACCCCTCCCTTGGCTTACCTTCTATATGGCTGCCTACCAACACGGTCACTGAATTTCAAGCTAGTGGAGGTTCCACTCTTCTGAACCTTGATTTCTTTGGGCCCGTGGATGACAGTAGCTCTAGCAGCACCACCACAATCCCAGGTCAGCAGAGTGTTAAAACCACAACTGTAATATTATAACAACTTACTAAAAGCATGAGCACATCACTTGACTTTCCTATAAACAAGGAGAAATTTTACATCGTGTTTCTCTAAAATGTCTTTCTACTGCATTTTTTTCCTTTAATGTGTTCTGTTTTCTGATGTTTTGTATCGAGTGCCAAGTATTTAAAAGGTACTGTCAGCTCTGTATTTGTCACATGCTGAAGGAATGAATGGCTCTTATGCTCTTGCAAATAAGATGTTAAAACACTTGTTTCAAATGAGAAATTTTGAAAGTTAGCTTTTCTAAGCACTTAAGAAAAACTGAAAGAGTGCTGTAGATGTGGCGATGCCCAGAAAACGAGGCTTGTTTTCTTAATGTCTCCAAATTATAGGATGATGACATTATCTGGAAGCTATGTGTGAATATGAAGTGTCTATGTGAATATGAATATCACAGCCCTGCTGGGGTTTGCTGCTATCAGGAAGTTTTAAATCTTTCTGTGAACTATGAATATCAATGATAAAGTGAAAGAAGTGTTTTAACAATGTTCATAATAAAAAACAAGGTTAGATGCATGTTTGTGGGACATTAGAAGTTCACCAGTGTTAATTATAACGCCAAAGCACTTTATCTGCAACTCCTTCTTAAAAAGGAGTTTAAAACACCACTCTCTCCATTGAATAATATATGAAAGTAACTGAAATAATTTATTGCATGGTTTTGACATGCTTGGAGTATTTTGTGTGAGCTTGTGAACACCTTCCCTTCCAGTGAAATTCTGCAGGAATTTAAGGGAACATTTTGGGGATTTATCCCATTGCGTAGGATAAGTAGATAAGGCAATCTGTCTCTTTCAAGACAATGACTGAAGCCATGATAGTCACTTTCTTCATAACGTTTTTTTTCCTCTCAGTGATTTTTAAATTGAACAAAAAAAAAAGTTTGGAGCTTTCCCACACTTGAAATAAGTGCTTGTAATTATTATTCTATTTTTTATTTTTAAAATCCTGCTTTTTAGTTTTGATACCTGATCACTGAAGGCAATTTTGTGGCATTGTGTCCTTTTAGTCCACCCTTTAGAAATCTCATTATCAGCTGAAAGGTGGCAAGTTTGGCATGGAAGTGATAGGTAGCAAAGATGCTTGAGTCTTACAGATTCTTTTCTAAGTGTGCAGGTCTGTTGACAGCAGGCGTCAGTACCCAGTCCATGTCCTGCTTCTGCAGTTGGGTACATTCCTGTGTCCTCATGATATGCACACTTGTGGTTACTGCAGGGATGCTCTCTTATCCTTTCTTTGCTCTTTTTTGGTTTGGGGGTTTGTGTTGTTTTGTTTATTTTTAATGTTGTTTCATCAAGTTACAGGTATTATCACCTTCCTTAGTATACATCATAGTGCCCTTTTTTATGTTTGGGTTTTTTTGTTTGTTCATATTGGCTTTTCTTTCCTCTCGACTTGTTTCTGGGAAAGTCATTTGTTTCTTGGCTTGCAGCTCGTGAGTTTGTGTGTGTGTTTAGGAGCTTTGTGTGGGGTTTGGTTGGCTAACTTTCCTTCAATATCTCATTAAGGTTTTGTAGTGCTTTTGTTTCATGTTCCCTAGTCATTTGAATAAAATGGAGAATATGCAACTCTTAAAACTAAATAAAATACCTGAAGGACAAATTGATAGATCTTTTTGCTTAAAGAAGAAACTTTTATCAGTAGTATGAGTTTATCCTTTCCCTGGAGACCTTAGTTCTACTTCATAGATTTACTCTGTATTCTTCTGAGTCTGGTTTCATCAGTAGCCAAAATAACTTTTTAATAAAAATTCGCAGTCTACATCATGAATAGGGAGTTACTAATTTCTAATATATTCCTATAGACTTAGTGTATTGTTCTATTTTTCATGTTAATATTTTATAATGTTAATGTAGCTGAGTAAGAAGTGACTAAAGACCAGTAAATTGAGCAGCAACATCTCACTACAACAAAAGTGAATTCAGGACTTTAAACGTGAATATCTAAAGGATAAAACTTACAAGGTTGCATTTAACATTTGTTGCAGAGTTGCATGTCAAAGGACTCCTCATTTCGATTAGTTTTACAAATTGTACCTTAATGGGATTTCACAGGCTTCTGCAAGTCAAAGTGTATTTAAGTCTTCCTCTCTCTGATTGAAAGTGGGTATTTTATGGAATACTTGGGCTTTTTCATATTGCCAAATTCTGTAAACATCTGACAGTTCTTAAAAGTCTTGGTATACTGGTCTCAGGACAGTACATATTTTGATGTTTTGCATGAAACTGGATGAAATTAACTTTGAAAATCCAGACTTAGAAAAATGTACCTTGAAAAGAAAGCTGATTAATTTCTAATCAACTCATATTAAATGGAGCAAAGCTTTTCCCTGCCCCCCCCAACCCCTGCAGCTTAACCAGATGATTTTCTTAATTTTACTTTTTGATCAGCTTAGTTTTGTAACAATGAAAGAGTACTTAACTTGTACACAAATGACAAATGGTCAAAGCACTGCTTGGGGAGAGTTCATGCAAAGCAGTCATGAGGATTATTAACCTCATCTGTTTGCACACATTGTACTGCAATTACTGGGTGGAAAAGGCAGGTCAGTAGGAATGGGCATTTAGTATTTTTATTTAGTGTTCTTTCAATATTACAGAAGTGCTTCTAATCATGTCTTGATTCAGACAAGTAAACTGTCTAAAATCAGCACATCAGTTTATAAACACTGTTTTATATAAGGCAGCTACATGGGACAGTTGTGTCCATGTACTTGCAGTGTTTGTTCTGCAGCAGCATGAAATGCTTCTGTGTTGTCCAAGCCAGCTGGCACTAGTGTTGCACAGAACACAAGTGGCTATAAAATGTGATGTTTCTGTGCAAAAAATTGGCACTGTTTCTGGAAAAAATATATTATTTTGTGAATGGTGCATATTCACACTTCATTCAAAACCATGAAACATAAAATAGCTGAAACTGTAACTAGTGGAATATCACCAAATGAAAATCTTATGAGCAACAAAAATGTGGTGTAGCAGTCTTTCCTTTAAAAAAAAAATCAGAAATTCTAATTCCTAGAGACTTTTAAAAATGAAGCATACTTAATATCTGCAAACTGGAGTTACTTTCTATTGAGATATGATGCTCTATATTAAACAGGTTGAATTTTACCCATACATGCATATTTTTTTGGATGCAGATTTCCATTGTTCAGCATTGTTTTGAGAATAATCCCTGTTGATAAAATTTGAAAACCACAACATGGGTAATGTCAAAATTCAGTATCTGACTTAGGATAACTGAAACTCAGAAATCAAGGCTGAAACATCCAGACACTTGATGCTTTATAAATGCTTGAAAGATGAAAAGGGAGTATAGAAGTTTTGATAGTGTTATACATATTAGTGTTTAAAATACAGTTCCACCTGTGTGTATCAACAAAGCTGCTTTTCCTTCACTTAAAAATTAACACAACCCCTTGTGAAAAGCAGGATATTGAATGCACTGTAACACATGCCAGTGTTGTGTGTCATCTCTTATAAAGTTGGTCCCCGTTAACATGCAGTGTTCTTTCAGTAAAAAAAGTGGAGTTGAAGTAATTGAAACAATTCGTTTTAATACAGCTGATGTTTTTACAGGTTTTCCACTCTAAAAGGTAAATGATATTTGTTTTGTTTACTCTGAGACCTTGTATGCCAGACTTGATCTAATGTGTGTTTTGTAGCACCACTATAAAAGCTGCTGAAAAAGGGTGGGGAAAGAGGATCGTGTTTCAGAAACACACACATGTTCTGTCCTGTTCTGATATATCCTGAAATTATAAATGATTCAGATGTTTACAGAAAACAGTCTCTAGCAAGTTGGTCTGTGGCTAATTATGGCTCTATTTGCCTCCAACCATCACTGATTATCATTTTATACTATAAGGTGTGGATCCTGAGTTGTATGAGTTGACAACCTCAAAACTGGAAACTTCCAACGCAAGCAGCAGAGTGACTGATGCCTTTGCCAGGCTGATGTCCACGGTGGAGAAGGCAAACCTGTCCACACGGTAAGTACTCTTTGTTGTGCTTTTTCTTGCTGAGAGTGGATTGAGATGTGAGGAGTGAATGTGTGTGCTGGTTTAAGTCAGAAGTTCTAGATGTAATGTAATAATTAAATAGGAAAGTAGCTTGTATTCCAGATTATCACAGAAATCTGAAATAAGGTGGGAAGCAGTTCATAAGCTGAAAGAAAAAGATCACCAGGACGTAAGTTGACAAACCAGAGGCAAAGATGGAACTGTAGGAAGCAACTTTCTGAAGAGCAGAGTTTATTCTTAAGAATGGAGAGTAGACTGAACTATGTAGTTTAGTGACCTATGACTTTGTCAGAAGACTTTCCTCCATCCCCTGTGTAATTTATAGATCTGAAGTGTTCCACAAGTAAAATGATAAAACTGACTAATAATTATGGACATTTTTGTCCCTTCCCATGCTTTTCTAGCAGGTGTCAAAACTTCAGTGACCAAACAGCAGTTTACTTTTGCTGTTGCAAGTTAAGGAGCAGGTGTTTAGTTAGTTTAGGATGTCCTTTCTGCTTTTTGGAACTCATGTGAAGTTCTTCTGTACTTTCATTTTATAGGTAGAGCTTATATAAAGTCTTTAGGTGTCAGCTGTCTTCCTTAAAGTCTGGCCTCTTGAATGGGTACAGAATAGATTCTCCAACTATAAGCTTGATACTTTTTGAGTTTCTTTTTTGAATGTGTATCTAAGCAGTGGGATCCTGGACTGTCTTAACATGTAATTAACATCTGTGCCTGTTAAAAGAATTGCTCACTAAGTAAAGCATTTCTATTGTTGAGGAATTGCCTGCCTCAACATGCAACAAATACTAGTTTCTTTGCAACTAATAGTAACCTATCCTTACTCAAGTAAATTTAGGGTTTATTCAGCACTTAAAACTTAGCACTTAGAGGAAGCACTGTTGAAGAGTTGTGGCAAGTGTAGTGATTTGTAATGGTAGGAGATAGCTGGCTGAAACTGATTTTCAAGCGCTGTTTTAAACCATGTTCTTTCATTGAGAAAACTCTCTTGCTAAAGGTTTTCCTGCAGTGAAACTGTTCAAAGCAACCACAGAATTTTTTTAAAAAAGACTAAGTCATGAAATTTCAAGGGAGAACCAGTAGAGGGAACTCCACACTTCAGTGCTGAGTTTTTCATCTCAGCTTTTGCATTGACTCTTTTTCTGTCCATGGAGTGCATGCATATTACTCTTTCTGAAGATACATTAGTGGAAAAGTTTGTCTTTCACTAATTACAAATCATAGTTATAGTTGATTTTTTTTTAATATGTTCTAAATCTAATTTACCAGTAAGCACAAATTAAGAGCGGGACATGCAAACTCCAAATGTATTTTTATGAATAATCTCAACTCGTAGATTTGTGCTTGCTTGCTTTAAGATGTCTCAGCTTGCTTTTTTGTTACAAAGGAAGAGGGAAGTCTGCTTTGCATACATGACCTTAATTTTTCTGTATTGTTTCTTGATATGAGGAGTTTCGGGTTTTTTTTTTCTAGTGCTTCCATGGAGCACTTAAACTCTTTATCCAGGTGTCAGAGTTCTTTCCCGTTCTAGAGAGCAGTGCTTGTTGATAGTGGAGGGTCTAGATCCGTGCTGTAGCAATACATGAGGCTGTGGAGAGAGGACTGGAATCTCAGACTTGGTGGTTAAATTTATTGCACACAAGGATTACCTATTTGAAAGCAGCTGTTTTCAGTGTTCAGAATATTTAGTATGTGCTTGCTAACTCTGAGTTTTAAGTTTTTTTGTCTTCTTTCATTTTATGCCCTCAAAATAAAAGCAATTCTGTTTTTCTGTTTTTCAAGCTAGAAACCTTCAGAGAAAGAAGGTTTTAAAGTCTGCCAAATATGTTGCAGTATGTCAGCTTTTTGTAATAAAAATAGTTTTTCTTTTGAATTTGTTTTTATTCTTTCTTAATGAGCTGGAGACTTTAAAATAGCAGCAGCTGGATACAGCCAGATCAACAAGGCTCCACAAACCTGGAAATATGGACTATTAGCCATTCATGATAGCTTATCAGGGGAGGATGCAGCAAGTGGCTTAATGTCACCGATGACAACTTCACTTGTGCTGGGGCTATCCTAAGTCCATAAATTGTCTGAGGTCAGTCAGGATCTCTAGGGTAAAATTTAGTGTGAAAATATCATAGGAAGCCATTTGAAGAACCAACTTTGTCTGAAATATACCCATCTTCTGCTTGAAAACCCAACTCTTGAAGCTGGAAAGTCAGTTTTTCAGAAGAAATGTCTTGGGAGACGAGGGGAAGCTTCCTTCTCAGCTTAAGTCTGAAACCTGGACAGCAGTAGTAACTCTTAATTACAGAGTTATTTTTAAAGTGTATTTCTCTAATGAACTTATTGTTGATGTCAGAGCACGGCCTTGCCTATGCCATCCATAAAACCCTTTGCAAACATGAGAGATGACTCAAGTCCTGTAAGACCTGAATGCTGCAGGAAAGGGTTGGAATGCAAAATGGAACAGCAAGGTGTGAGTGACACATCAACAAAGCATTCTTTATTTCTTGCTAGATTTTCTTCCAGCAACTTACCTGCCAGTCAGTCTGGCTAATTTCTTGCAGCTTAGTGTTGAGATGCTTTTGAAGATGAAACCTTGCCAGCAGGTAGAGGGGATAGCACAATTGCTTGGGTAAGGGCATCCACTCTGTCCTCTGTCTTGGGAGGAAACATTGACTTTGTGTAAGAGAAGAGACGGATGAGGGCAAAATGTTCTGTAGAGGGTAGTTTTGAAACCTGAATAAAGCAGAGACCTTGTTTAGAGCCAGGGCTGGGTCCTTTCATAGTTAGTAATCAAGTGTTCTGGTTCCAAAGCAGACAGTAGTGGTATAGCTACATCTGACAGCCTGCTCTCCTGGGTGTTCATTCTGTGAGCCATGGCATCTAGAAATGAGGAGTGCACTAGCAGGAGAAGCTCTGCAACACCCCCCACACCCCAGCGTTTAGCAGAAGAAGCCCTTGACTTTGGGAACATCTTCAGCAAAAGTGGTGAACTGAAGTTAATGCACCTGAAGTTGGTCTGTCTCTTGACCTATCAAAAGCCACTGCAGTTACTAGGCAGTTGGGTAAGTTTTAAGGATCTGGTAAAGGGTCTGGAGAGTTTCTCCTATGAGGAAAGTCTGAGGGAGCTGGGATTGTTTAGTCTGGAGAAGAGAAGGCTCAGAGGGGACCTTATTGCTCTCTACAACTACCTGAAGGGAAGTTGTAGGGAGGTGGGGGTCAACCTCTTCTCCCAAGTTAAAAATGACAGGACAAGTGGCAATGGCTTCAAGTTGCGCCAAGGGAAATTTAGGTTAGATATCAGGAAAAATTTCTTTACGGAGAGGGTGGTTAGGCATTGGAATGGGCTGCCCAGGGTGGTTGAGTCCCCATCCCTGGAAGTGTTTAAAAACCATGTAGATGTGGTGCTGGGGGACATGGTTTAGGGACCCTGGCAGTGTAGGGTTAATGGTTGGACTTGATGATCTTAAAGGTCTCTTCCAGCCAAATGATTCTTTGATTCTTTGAAGGGTAAAAAGAGACCATAGTGATGATGCCACTTTGTTTTATAAATTTAGAGAGTAATTCTTTAGGGTTGCCATGGCGATATTTGCTGCCAAAGGTGTTGACTGTTACCCAGATGGGGTATTTCTATGTCCAGTTTTATTGTCTTCCAGGAGAACCTGTCTCTCTCCATCCAGGAATGGAGACTTTAGGCCATCTCATCCCTTTTTGCACTGACATGATTAAAAAAAAAAATGGTTTTGAACCTCATTACCAAGTGACTGTATCTGTAACTTGGACTTAGAGTTAAATAATGTTTGCTGTTATTGTGCTGGCGTTCTGTTGGCTGTCCTTCTTTATGGGATTCAACAGATAAATTACTGAGAAGGGTTTCCAGCCAGGGAGGGGAATGTTCAGTAACTGAGTGAGATTCACATCTCTGTTCACAGATGTGCAGGTTCTGCAGGGCTGTTGCAGAGACCAGCTAGTCCAGCAAGGCCAATGGCATTGTCCTGCATTTGGTCATCAAATAAAATGCATCACTGCCTCAGGGACCCAGCAGTGCCACTTCTTATCTTGCCACAGTTGAGCAGAGGAGGAAGAGGCATATAAATAGCAAAGAGCGTGTGAGCACCATCTCAGTGCTTGATTAACAATTACAGGAACTCCTTTTAATGCAGATCTCTGAGTCAGCCCTCTTCCTTTGGCTTCCTCTGTCAAACACTCCTTTGTTAGCTCTAAGTCCTTGATCACCAGGAGTTTGTACCTTTAAGAGGCTTGTGGTAAGTGATTACTAATAGTAGCACCAGATATTGATAACACTGCGGTGGGTGAGAACCACATTTCAACAGCTCAGAGGTAGTCCTTCAGTGCAGGGCAGACTGAAGTTATTAGAAAAGAAGGCACACATAGGCTCTCTTCTTCCTTCAGTAAATCCAGCACACAGCTTTGTTTATCCTCCAGAATTTGGTAATCTGCCTAGTCAGTGGCTCATGAAATTCCACTGCAGCAGAGAAAAGAAAATATTGCTCTTCTAGTGAAGGAAAGTCAGATTTAGTATCTAGGCTGCCTCATCTAGAGATCTTTCATCAAGTGGAGATTTCAAGTAGCAAACAAAAGTGATAGTTCAATGTCAACACAATGATCAGTGATGTCAAGGATGAGTTTGACTAGCTTTTTTTTTTTTCCCCTCCTCTCCTCCTAGCTAAGAAATTCTGAGAGTGCTGCTGAAGCAAACACAGAGCCCCTTGCATTCCCCTGGTCTGTGGTCAGCTCAGGAAACAATCTTGATGGGTGCTGACAAGATACAAAGTACATGGTGCTACATGACCAGATTGATCATTGCCTTCTCATGGGCTCTACCTTGAAGTTTATAACTAAGACAAGATACAGAAAGGAGATTTTTTTTGAGGTGTTTTAGGGAAAGGCAGTTTATTTGATTCAAGTCATTTGCCTCAGTTTTTTGCCCTAAAGATGAGGGAGCTTATTTAACCAGCAACCCCATGTTGTCTCAGGGTTTTGCAGGTGACTTTTTTGGAACTGGAATAATGTTTGCTGGAAATCTTGAGTATTTCTAGTAATAGGCAGTATTCCTCAAAGATAAGCCAGATGTTTGTAAAGTATGGATGTTTGGGCAGGGGGATGTGTGTGTCTTCTGTAGCAGTCTGAGCTAGGCTTCATTTTACTTGGGTATTGTGAGGGTTTTGCATAATAGCGAGAACAGAGCAAGGTGGGATTCAGCCCTCCATGCATTTGTGCTCAGTAATTCCTGTGAATAATGCAAAAGGCAAAGGAAACACCCCTGATTCCCAGACTGCTGTGTGTACCATTATGGTGATATGTACATACCACTGCACTTCAAAGCAAGTAGCTGCAAGTTGTGAGCTACCTTTTGCTGCTGCTGAGTCCTGGGAGGGGAAAAGGGTTTGTGGATCAGATGTAGAGCAGAATGATGGATAATTGTGGAACACAGCATAAGTGCCTTCTTATTTTAAAAGTAAATTAGGAACTTCTTAAGAAGAGTTTTGTTCTTTCTTTTTGAAATAACTTTTTTTCAATAATTTTCCACTTTATTTTAAAAGGTTGCTTTTGATTGAGGTAGTTTAGAACTAATGCTCCTATTGTCAAATCCCTATGGTTCTCTTCAAGTGAGTCTCTCCACACTGGAGCCTGCCCAAAAAACCAAAACAAAAAAATCAAAAGAAATCCCGAGAACAGTAGGTATCTAAATAGGAAATTTATTTTTATTTTTTTTTCCCTGACTGCAACAATATACAGGAAAGTTTTGCTGAGTTTGTGTTAACCTTCTGTTGATAGGCAGGTAGGTATAACATTAGACTACCTTCAAGTAGCTTACAGAAGTGCCTGTGTTAGTGAGACAAACTGAACATTGCTTCCATCAGTGATCCTTTCAGTGATTCAAAGGCTATCAGGTACTGGATTAATGCACTTTGTTCTTCTCAACAGGAAGCCTAAAAAGGAAGAACATCTTAGTGAAGAAGCTGCCAAGGTGATTTCTAGCCTTCCTGACTTAACTTTCATGCATGCTAAGGTGTTGATGTTCCCAGCCACATTAACACCTTCAACAAGCTGCCAAGAAAAGGTAGACTAAAGTGATGTGAATTGGACATTTTCTATTGTTTTGGTTTTAGGGTTGTTTTTTTGTTTTGGGGGGGGGGGGGGTGTTTTTTTTTTTTTTTTTTTTTATTCTGGCCCCGGTGG
>JANHGL010007963.1:0-47684 GCA_024611195.1 Ceyx melanurus | reverse complement strand
GCAGTTAGTTAGAAACTTAAGCTGAAAAGTAAAATCACTGAACAGTATTTGCTTGGTTTTCACCCAAACCAGGACAGCATCTCTATACACCATAATACAGCAGGTTTTATTCAGTGTATGTCATGATGCTTCACCTGATTTCCTTATGTACAGTACAGACAGGCAGGCAGCCCACAGTACAGGCAAATCATTCCATTAACAAGCAAAATGAAATACAGGGCTGTTTTCATTTCAGTTCAGTAGCCTTCCTTCTCCAAGAGAGACTTGTATATCATTTTTACATGTTGAATCAAAACATTGCAAATAGACTGAGGTATTGTCATCTGTCTGGTTTTCAGTTTACCTCTACATTTCACATTCTCACTGAATTTTTATAGGAATTGCACTTGCTCTGTTTTTGACTAATGGATAAAAACATTATTTTATCCATTATCCAAACATTATCCTCAGCCCCCAACTTCTGCAACAAGGCAGTGGGCATGTTCTGCTTACTCACTAAGGACACTGACTGCAAGACATGTCCACAGATCATCTCATGGCTTCTGTACCACTGCTGCCTTCCTCAGCTGGTTGCCAGGTGTCCCCCAGTCCAAGAGCTGGTGCTGGTTTCTCCACCACATCTGAGTGTAGCCAACATGGCCAATGATTTGACCCCTTTTGAGCTGCTATCTGGCAGTTGTTTCAACATGGAATTGCTGTAGAAGCACAAACCAGGCTAATAAATTTCTTACAAGGACTATTACAAGCGCTTGTCTGCTCTTCTATCAGCTCCGTGTTGAACTTTGGAAAAAACACATTTAAAAGAAAGTGGAATGATCTTTTTCATACTGATGCAAGAGTAATATCCCCCCATCCCCAAACCACAAAAAACTACCACCAAACAAATAACAAACAAACCAAAAAAGCCCCAAACCCTATCAGACACTGAGGTGGGCTTAACCTCGTGTCTAAAGAGTGTAGAACAGGCACAAAGAGAGAGGATTAAGAGCTGTTTTAAAACATTATTGATACACCTTCTGAGTGAGATCCATTCAGCTGTTGCATATAACAATTTATATTTAACAATATAATAACTGTTTGCAACCAAAGCAACCTTTTAAACATGTTTAAGCCTGGTGGTTTTGTATTTATATTGTTTTTTGTTACTCTATAGCCCCATATTTGGCTACAATACTGGCTGTTAATGCAAATTATAGATTTTACTTGCCCACAGTAAGACAATTTAAAGCTGCTGCTCAAGATCATACAAAAGAAAGGGCAAGAAAAAAGCTTGATTGGAACATGTGAAATTTGTTTTCTGAATGCACCAATTTTTTTCTATTATATGTATGCACCAGTTCTGTTTTCTATAGGCACCAGTGACAGTCCTATACGTAAGAAACAAAGCAAGAGCCTTGAGAAAAAAAAAGAACCAAACCAAACCCAACAGAATACAAACAAGAGATGATGATGTAGTTTCACATAAAAAAAAAAAAAAAGTTACAGCTAGATGTGATGGAAAAATCCTCAACCTTTTATTTGCTATTTCTTTTTAAAAGGGGACATTAAAAGAAGTGGTTTTTCCACTAACACGCTGTGATCTTACAGTTCAGCTCATGCACTGCTTTGAAATGTAGTGTCACAAACAGTGTAAAGCCTTGGTCTTATCAGCTATTAAAAATCATGGTAGAATTACTAAAACACACAACATTAATGAGAAAAAAACCCGTTTCAACAGGAGGGTTTTTTTTACCCCCAAATTACAGTAGGTTTAAATTTCTAATATGCTATATAGCAATTCATTTTGAAAATAACACATATATATTTTTAATAGACCTATGGTACGTTTTCATTGGTGTATCTGAGAAGAGTTTGCAAATCTTGAATAAATACTAATTTCTAACTCTTATTATTCTATAAACCAGCATTTTAATCTCTTAGGAATTACTTACTGAGACTGCTGACTACCTCAAAAGAAGAGAATCCAGATCACCACAGCTGGTCACCAGAAAGAAAAACAATCTTCACAGAGCTACTGATTCAGTACCTCCAGATCTCCACACATGCTCTATCTGGCACAGCAGAGCACTCACCAAGCAGCACTGGATTACCATGTTCATCTCATTTCCAATATTCTTTTTCTACTCTTTCCTTTGCTCCAGTGAAACAGATGTTGGATTCATTTTCCTATTTAGCACTGTATTGCTAAGCTAAGAAAGCATGTGAAGAATATGGATGGCTAGAGATTGCTTTGTGTACATTCTGCTTAATGTTACAGTCAGGGAATTGTGGTCAAACATTTCCTTCCAACACAGAAAATAACAACATCTGCACACATTTTTCTACCCAATTCTACTTTTCAGATGGTACTAGCTTTCCCATACTAACATGCCCTTATCTATTCAGTGCAAGGTCAGCACTGAGAGCTAACATTTACCAGCTCCTTGACAATGGCTGAGCCCACAGAAATCGTGGGTTTACTGTCTCTCAAGTTGTATTCAACACCAGAATACACACAGAAAAAAACCAAAACAAAACAACAAAACCAGCACCAGCATGCACCCAGCAGACAAAAGAAGGTAAGTAAATTGCACTTACATTCAGTTCTCCAGAAGTTGTGCAGTTCATGGGAGGGAGATGCATTTTAGGCAAACACTTGTTAGATGTGACATCTCAGCATTACCCTCAAAGGTCCTAGCACATGACTATTCTAATATAATTTCTAATGGCAGACAGTTAATGCAGAATTAACCTTACTTTGTTCAATAAATTTACAGTACAACAGAAGTTAACAGGAGTCCATTAACTGGAAAAAACAACTATAAAGCCTCTTGACTTCTACTCCTTTCCATTACAAGCAAGCAATGACTGCATACTGTATGTATAATTGCCATTAGATTAAACATTGCCATTTTTTATTAACACAAGCAGCATATAAGAACTATCAAAACAATCCCAGCATTTGGGGTTGTTAAAGTCATCTGGATGGAAAACGAGGCATAGTGGGAAAGGGAAAAGGAGCAAGCCCATTGTACTCCAGAAGACTGAACAGCATAGGATCAAAACTTAGCCATAATTAGATCAATTCAATCGCAGTTCTGCTAGGTTGGATCAGGCACCCATTTCAACAACTCTGACAATGTAAAGAGAGTGGGTTTTTTTTGTTCTGCACACCAGTAGTTTCCTGCATAAGTGACCCTCTGTATAAGCAACATAACCTGGTTAATTACAGCTTCAGTTATTTGCAGATACTGCCCTGTGGATTCAGTTAGCTGTGTAATGATCTTATGACCTAGACTCAGTTACTGGGAGGTAACGTGACCCTGAATATCCTTCTGATCTTGGTAAATTAATCTCTGCAAGCTAAGGACAGCAGCTTTAAAGCAGAAGGTTTCTTCCCAAAAGATGTGCAACAGAAACAAGCCTACATCTGTGTAGAAGAAATATGGAAGTGAAAAAAACCCAAAACCAGAAGAATCAGTGTTTACAAAAAGTTTAATTTTACTCTTAGATCTAAGATTTATTTGACTTGTGAGAATTTATTTGAGGCAAGGATCTGATGGAACAGCAGTGCCAATACTGTGGTACAGTCCAAAACTAGATCCTCTCTAATGACATGGAATTTGCTAAACATTGTTAGACCAAGACATTGTGATACACCCTCCAAGGCAGACTTGCCCTCCAGCCTGTTTAAGACAGAACATAAGCAATACTGCATTAACACAAAGGACTCTGTGTCCAGATTTCCTCCAAAGCACTAAGTATACTTTCAAGTAGAACTTCTCTAGACACTACTATTTAATATTGCCAAGATTGGTACATTTGTTCTTGTTCCCAAGGAAGCTGAACAGCATTAAGTAAACTGCACATTTCTAATTCATCTGTACATAACAAAACAATAGAATCACCTTTACAATTAAATTAAATTTCAGGATTTTAATCTATTTAAAAGCCAATAAAAGATATGTATTTTGATGTAACAAGATCATTGATTCTGTTAGGAAAAAGAGACCAAAAAAATAATAGCCTAAATATCTAGTTTTTGGGAAAATTTGGATCTATATACATGTCTCCTGATTGATTTAGCCTGAAGAGTAATTTCATTAACATTTGTAAAGTTTTTCCTGAAGATACAGTTCCAAAAATTTTGACCTGCATCTTTATCACTCATTTTTAGACATGCTGAGTAAAACATGCTGATGAACATTTGGCTACCAGGGAGCAGATATGGAACTTTTACACATGCTCTCAGTATCCTCACGTACACCTTCCACAGCAACTGTTCTCCTACCCACCAAGATGGGGTGTGAGAAAATATTACATGTGTAGGAGTGATAAATTAAAGTTAGCTTCTTTTCTGACCTCTGTGAAGCAACTACCTTAGGACTTTTGTCTTGTCTTTGCCAGCACAACTGTGCAATTTTCCCAAAATCAGGGCCAGCAGATTCTATTTCCTTTTACTCAGCAGAATCAGTTCAACATTTTCCCCATAGTCCTGTACATTATCATGCTGTGGCAGCAAAACCTTTTCAAAACCAACATAATGTTAATTCTGCAGCAGAAGCAAAGCCTTCTGATATAAGTACAGATTGTTTCCTTTAGGTAAAGGATTGACTGTGGCTGACTTATGTCCTCAGGATACCACAGGCACATCAGAAAACACCTCCAGCCTGCTGCAGCTTCCAGTTAGGAGCTCTCCAAAGCTTTCCCATTTGCCACGTGTTTGGGCAGTTTCTTGTCTAATAACAAAACAGGAGGATTTACTAGAGAGCAGTTTACACTGAACATCATTTTCCTCCCACCTTATTTTGTACCTAACTGCCAACTAGTAAAATTAATACCCATGAAGTAAACTAGGACAGTACAGACCTTTCTTGATTTAAATAGTTTCTAGTATTTCAGTGTATTTCGAGGTCACCTACAGGGCCCAAAATAAAAACCATATGCAAACACAGACAGGTGTACCACAAGAATTCAGCACCTGAATTGTACAGTTAATATACATGCATCTATTAAAAAAAAAAAAAAAAGAAACACTGCATTAGTACCCTAAGATAACTATTGTATTACAGAAAACAGTATTAAGAGCATTCACATGACAAATACACTGAAAGGTCTCTAATGGCCTGGACAGTGTTCAATTGTTTTTTCAATATTAAACATTGCAAGGATGACAATCATCTGGTGCTTGTACTCCAAGTTAATCCTCTATGGAAACTGGAGTCTGAGGGGAAAAGGAGAAGCTAATTAATATAAATTATAGAAGCAAGTGACAACGCTGCCGAATTCTTCCCCCTGCAAGGGGAAACAGAGATTGTGAACCAAAGAAAGTTAATTAAACATGAAAGACAACCTGAATTAATGGACAGCCCTGCTGCAGATGCTCACTGACTCAAAAAAGCAGGACAAATTGATAAGTTGAGCACCAAGGGACGCCTTCGTTTTGTGCTTTGCAAGCAGATAGAAGCAAGTACAGCTTGCCACTGCTCCAGGAGAGGAGGGAGCCACGTGTTACCATGGCAGGGCAAGACTCCAGCCTGGGATTAACGGACCACGCCTCATAACCTGCACTGTGCTGGGTATATTCCTTCAGTTACTGTCACAAACAATCCTCTTTCATCTTGGACCAGGCAGAACGAGCTTTTCTTTGTGTGCAGTGTACAACCTACACACATGCTGCACAGGTAGCTGGCAATAGCCAGTGTGCATGAACTGCTTACTGACTTCACATTCATTTCCCTGTATTGCTTATTGCTCTGAATAAATACCACAGCTTATGAAAGGTGGCTGATTAGCTTTGTCACTATTCCCAAATGATGTCAGAACTTAAGGTACTACATTTGTAGCAAAGCCATTACTTGACTGCAAGGGGACATAAGACAAGAGTCACATTGGGAAAGCAGAGGGATACAAACTATTGCCCCAGAAGAAGGACATCCCTAAAACCTCCAGCCAGTTCTTCAGTATGAGGCCCTTGCAATGCTGCTGACACTAGAAGTGACCATTCACACTCCTGTGTTGTTCCATTGATTAAACATTGCTGACACTTGAAATGTGGGATTTGCCTGCAGCAAGATCTCTTCCTGTTCTGTTTTTAACCTTTTGTAATAATAAAATGAAAGAAATCAATGATTTTATAACTCATGCTACCGAGTTAATATGTTAGTAAGTACAACAGTAGTACCTGAATTTGCACTAATACCCAAATCATTCTTACTAATTACTTAAGCCACACACTGACATTATTATCCCTAGTGCTATTCTCAAATTGCCAGGATATTGACAGCATGGCCAGTATGTGAAGATGCATCCAAATCCTCCCAGTAAGCAGCTAATCCTGCAGAGCTCAGAAGAGAATCACTGAAGGCAGCAAATCCTGGTTGTGAACAGCAGAGTGCATATTCCTGACACCAACAGCTCCCTTCTGCTCCAGGCAGTGCTGAACCACTAAAAGACTATTCCCATTCATGTTCATTTAGGTTTGCCTCTTTCTAAGGAACAGAGAGCACATGGAATTTGGATCTAGAAAGCCTTCAAAACAGATTCCTGTGTTGGGAAGCTCAGAAATAATTAATCAGCTTGACTGGTTGAGCCAAGAGCTTTGGGCACAGTGTGTATTTACCCTAAACCCACCCACTCCTGTAGCCCATTCCAGCCTGGCAGTAACATAGCTGCCAAGTCCCACTCCGGCCAGTGAACACCCCTGCTTTGCCCAGCCAGTCAAGGAAAGAGAAAGGAGTGAGGACACCCCCAAAAGGCAAGCAGGGACATTTGCTGGATAAGCACCTTCAGAGGCACACACTTTCTCAGCATGCCCTGCAGGACATCTTTCCTCCTCCTGCTGTCATGCTGTGCTGACTGCTAAGAGGCTGCTCACCTCTCCATTTCCACTCCTGCAGTACCTGTCAGGCAAATGCTTTTCAGTCAGTGCAGGAGAGCTTCTCTTGAAAGCAGCAAAGCCGCCATGGGAAAACTAGGGACTGCAAGGACAGAAAGCTAGGGGAAAAACTCTAACAAAAACCACACAAAAACCCCACACACAGCCAAAACACAGATGAACCAGGTAAAAATGGAGGTGAACTATTCACTATTTACTTCAGTATTGGCCACACATCCAACTGCCATAAGTACCCTAAGGTAAATCCAAATGTCCCATGACATTATTAAGGCTCTGACAGTGGTAAGAAGTCTAGTGTATTGATGGGATGATTCATTAATTCAGAACTGTAAGAGCATTAACTTAGAAAGTCTCTATACTTCCAACTGAGAGTGGTCAACTTTTCCAATTCACACTGCCACATTTTAATTGAATTATCTGCTGGTAAATATGCTTGACAGCATTTCAATTTTCGCTCTCAAATTCTCAGACTCACTTGTTAAAAGGTAATCTTGGAAAACAGTGCCATCTAATGCTAAAGAACATAAAAAGAGATTAGTAAAATAACATAATTTGTCTTACACTGATCTTCCACAAAATTCTACAATATTAAATAATAGCTTAAAAAAATGTTTAAAATGCATCAAATTTGGCAACAAATTATATTTTATGAAAGAACACCTAATTCAGGTGATTGAGAAGTACTTGCACTTATACAGAGAATTCACAAACTACTTTATTACCTTAATGTTCTTTAAGAACCTTAGTGAACCTCAGGATCTATTTCAAATGAGATCTATTCCTAATCATCTTCCCATAGTCTGGAGGGAGGGCTTTCCTCTCAAGACCTTTCACCAACCATCTTCCCAAAGGTGGTTCTTACAGAGCAGTGAGGTGTGTGCAGAACTGGCAAGACTGGATTTGTTTTACAGAACCTACACTTTGTATTAGGAATTTACAAATATGCTACTGAACAAGCCAAAGGCAGTACAGTAATGGGAAAAACTGAAGGTTTTTTGCAAGTTTAACAAATACTAGAAACCAAGAAAAGCTTCTCCTCAAGTAGCTCACATACTAACATCCAACCCAATATTAAAGAAATACAGTTTATTGAATTATTGTAATTCATGTTCTAACATATGAATTCAAATTACATGGACAACAGAGTATTTGCAGCAATTTTCAGCCACTACAGTTTTAACTCATTGTCCTATTTCAGATTGTGAAGGGAAAAAATATTAACCAAAAAAAAAAAATCATATTTCACTGAAAAATACAAGCACCTTTAAAATGTTTAAATCATGTATCTGAATTAGACTACTTTCCTGCCAGTCATCAAAACATTCAAGGTTCTCTCTTTAGACACCATAACCTTTTGCTTTTAACCTTTCAATTAGTTATTGTATCCAACAATAATCTTCTCCAAGCTGATCTGCTGAGCTGGGGAGTTTTGCCCCCCAGGCATCGTTCATGAAAATCACCCAAATATCACATCTGCTTCTTTTCATATTTACAACAGGACTAACCCAAACATCACAGAAAGAAACGGGAGGTATAGAAGATAAGGTTACTGCATTAATCACAATAAAGGTGTTTGGGGTTTTCTTTAAATCATATTTTCTGTAGTTTAAGGAGAGTCCCTTACTGAATCCCCTCACAGTATGAGGCACACCAGCAATATTTGGGTTTCCCCCCTCAAATCAAAGGGCTGCTGGAAGACACTATATAAAAAAAGAACTTCCACTCTGAACACTCTGAAGAATAACATGCCACTGGGCTCGCCTATCATCTTCTGGACAAAATCTAGAATGCAATAATCAAGCAGTTATCTGTGCTGTAAAAGTACCTATAAGAAGTCCAGAAGGTCACACATCTTAAAAAACAAAGTTCCAGAAAAGAGAGGCAAGTACAGTCCAGCAGATCTGAGGTCTGTAGATGGAGAACTGGTAGAAACTATAATAAAGAGAACTTGTGCACACATAGATGAGTGCAATAGATCAGCAAAGGGTCAGCAGAGACTGTGTGAGAAAAGTCACACCTCACAGAGCTGTGGGGATTCTCTGAAGGAGTAGCTTTCTAGCTTTGTTAAAAAAGACTCAGTTGACAATCTTCTAAGGAAGCTGCAAGGAAGTTACTACAGTAGGAAAGAACAGCAGAAGGAATAACTTCGTACATCACTAAATATAAATAACTTATAACATCACTAAATAACCAGTTGCTATTTCTAAGTAGTTATAAAGAAAAATAAAAAATAAAAATCACACAGTAAATTGCAAGGAATTTTCCAGCAATTCTACAGGGTGTTCTTCCCATTCCACATGTCACTGTTCTAGCAATATCTTTTTGCTGAAACCTCTAGATTCCTCCAAACATCCTTCACCTTTTTTCAGATGGCCCCAAATTCCCAACCCTACCTTTCCTTTATGATCTTCAAAGATTTTCCCCTCAAATTTACATCAGCTCAGACTCCAAGCAATTGCACCAAAGCTAATGCATGCAAAATAACTTGCTTTGTTTGTGGTGAAAGATCTCCCTTTCCCCCAGCAGTTCAGAACAAAGGGAGCCAAATGTAAGAGCAAAACATTCTTTTTCCAAAACATGAGTGTTAGCAGAAGCAGTCCTGCTTTAAGCTTCCTCACTAGCCTGCTGGCCTGGGTGGATAAAGACCTGGCTGGGGTCAGCAGAATGCACCCAGCTTTCTTCTGGCAGGCTAAGGAATTGGTCACAGGAGAGAGATTTTCAGCAAACAATGTCACCACTACGAAACACAAGATCAAAAAAGAGGGAGAGGGAAACCTTTTGGTTTCCTCTCTCAAATATTCTGTGATGGGGTGACTGGACAAATTAGTAATGTTGTATGGTTTTTTCCTCTGTGATGTAAGAAGTGAGTAACCCTAGGCATAAGGTTTTTAGTTCCTACGCAGTATCTACCTGAGTACGCTGAATGGAATGGTTTCATAGTTCTGCACCAAAGACAGCTTTACACTCCCCACCACTTGTACAATGTGTACTTCACACATTACTGTATTTGACAACAGAAAAACATATATTAACATTGTGAACTTTGGTATAAGTTCAATACACTAGAAAACATATGTATGTTTGCCTTTCTTTCTACAAAAAGAAACCTAGTATAAATTATTCTGGCAGCTCATGGCAATTTTAAAATGGATTACCTCTCAATATACCACGTTCCATTATGAACCATGAGAGGAAGAGTACTTTGATGATGCATGTCACAGTCTAGAAGCAGATGAGGCAGACAACACACTGATGCAATGCATTCCAGGGATTTATCAGAGAAAAAAATAAAATCCACATTTGTTCTCTTTAAATTAATATACGTGGCTATATATGTTTGATCCATCAAAACTGCTGACATCAGAATGTACAAAACCACACACCCAACACTGTAGTGGTGCTAGGGATAAGGACCATGTCCAGCAGACACATAACCAGCACCTTTATTTTCCTTGTATCTTTCCCTGACCTGATCTGTCAGCTACAAAGGACAGCCTCAATTCCTGCTATCCAGCAACTATAGGATTGTAACAGCTCCACAAGCACATGAGGGAAGTGCATGGTGCATTCCCAAATCCATTTACATATGCATGCTGCAGACACTGGAAAAAAGAATCAAGAGACTTAAGCACTATCACTGCCAACTGAAACAAAAGGAAAGATTCCATAAGGTCTATAATCAACTTGCCTAAGACATTCAGATCTATTCTGAAGAGATTATTTAACTTTAGGAACAATGAAGAGATAATGTTACGATGATGGAATTTCAGACACTATGACTTTCCTAGAAAAAAAACAAAACAACAACAACAAAAAAAACCAAACAAAAAACAAAACCAACAAAACCAACAACAAAACAACAACCTTTGAATTCTACTGTAGTGCTATTTTCTTTCTCAAGTCTTTTACATTGTGGTAAATATTCAAATAAACAATGTTCAGGGTAAGAGTGATTGCTGTCACTCTCTATAATCAAAAGTGAGACTGTAGTGCCTCAGAACATAACGTGCTCTGTAAATGACTTGAGCATCCTGATTTAGTTCTGCCTGTTGACCTGCTTGATGTGACACAGTCACAGACATTGGGGCTATCAGCTCATCTGCATACAGCTCTCTGCAGTATTATTCCTTCTCTGCATCTCCATGCCCCATTCTAGAGCGCTGTGTGTGAACCCCCATAGTTCCACCCTGGGCTGGCTGTCCCCCAGCTGCTGCAGCTGCAGAGGGTTTGAGTGTTCCCTTTGCTCTGCTGTCCTGCTATGATTCCAAAGCATCGGGGAAGATGCTTCTCATTTGTAAAGCAGAAGCTTCCAATTATCCTGCTAGTGCCACTGGTGTGACCCAGCAAAATCAGATCCAGATTGAAAGTGGGAGGCACAGGGGATTAGGATCATTAGCCTACATCTCCCACTGTGCCCCAACACTAACTCATCCATTCTCAAAGGCAGCTTTCCTCCAATTCCATAACACAATATATGGGATGCAGATGTTAGACTTGCACATCAAGCCCCACAGCAGATGAGAAGCTGAAGCACTGCTTGTAGCTGAGAAATGTGCACCTCCTCTCAGCAAAACACTGAGCTGTGGAGCTGCCCTTATCAGTCTGCCGGAGTTCAACATGCCTATCACGTGCTGCATGCAGACAGCATCCCCCCACCCCTGTCACAGCAGCCTCCATCTCCAAATATCTTCCAAAGCCATCAGGTCCATTTTTATAATTGTGAACATGACCAGAAGTATAATCCTATATAAATTATATTTTGCCTCACACTAAATTTCCTCATCCTGTTGCAAGTCCCTGAGCCAAGGCACAAAAACTGATGCATCTGAAACCATAAGGCATTAAAAGTGGATTCTTGCTTTTTGATTACTAAATTTAACCTGCCAAATTTACATTATTAAGCAAGTGTAACACATCACTGAATTGTAAATGCCCATCTAGTACCCTGTTCTCACAATCCAATGTAGTTATTAGCATAAACTAAAAACAGTCACTGTAAATTAGAGATGGAACAGTAAGCCTTGGAGAAACTCACATTGCACAGATTTCATACCCACAGTACATGGCTTTTCCAGAAGTTAATTCTAGTTGTTACAAGACTGGACTGTCTTTGAGAAATATAATGAAAATGCAGTTCCTGTGCTCCTTTTGTGCACAGAAGAGAAAACAGCACAGGCAGTGTAGAAAACAAAGGAGAATTTTGCCTCTTGAGGTAAACAGAAGTATTTATGATTTCTGAAGGTATCAGACATCTAAACAGAAAAACCAAAATAAAAGCAATAAGCAACAGGGTGATGATCCTGTACTCTTCAGCTAAAACAGTGCTGAGATTCTGTTATTCTACTCCAGTAACACTATTTCTTGACCATTCTTCCTCTTGCATTTCAGTCTTTCCCAGATAAAGTATCCCCAGTAACTGAGAACCCCATTATCCAGACTGGACTGTATTTATTCAGCACCTCTATCCCAGTTTGCCAGTTTCCTGGGGTCTCTTCCTTTTATGGGGAAAAAAATAATCTACTGCATTTAATGAGCCACATCTCCTCAACAACAGCAGTCACTGGTTTGTGCACATTTTCACAGCAAATGACTTCTAGGATCAACATGTCATCTTAGAACTACCTAGCAGAAAGTGAAACACATTCTTTCTAGTTTTACATACTGCAGAAGTGATTAGGTAGTACCTCACATCATTTTAGCAGTAATGATTCACTTCTAGTCAGAAAGTCACAGAAATTCCTCTTTCAACAGGAATTCAGCTCAGCAGTAACAGAAGTGTAAGTTTGAATTTGTCTGAAGCTTTTCATGCTTTGAGCCTTGGTTATGAGTCCCATGATTTAAATCTTGGTCTCATACAAAAAGAGAGAGAAGGGATAGACAGAGATAATGAACTCAGCTTCAGAGTACTACCTCCACCTTATTTGTTGTTCTTTCTCCTTAGACTACTCAATGGAGTCCATAAATGGAAGTTGATCTCTAAATTAAATGTGTTCCATGATGACACAAATATCTGCAAGTAAAACTGAGGTTTATGTTAGTGCTGCCTACACCACAGTCAGAGAATAAACTGTGGTCTTGTCCACCACTGTAGGTTCCTTTTTCCAGGGATGCAGTTATTCCCCAGAATGAATGTCAATCAGACTGCTCAGCCAGCCAGTCTCTGAGCTATTTATTCTAAGATCTGCACTCACCACAGTCTTATCTTCAGCATTGCACTTCTCAAAGATCTTGTTGTTCTTTGGACTCTTCAGAGGTATCTAGGATCTAGTTACAGTTCCTTCTATCCCTCTGCTGGTGGAAAAGCCAATTTAGTGTTCCTCTTCTTTAACCCTGAATCCTTATGCTATTAGCCACAGAACAAACTGATCATAAAGTTCCCTATTCCTGAACTGGAATGGTAACTGCTCTCAGCTATCAGGCACACTCAAATTTATGTGATCTTTCAAGAAGCTGAAGGAAGACAAGTAGTGACAGTAACACAACTGTTTCAACAGCCTTCCACTTCATCACAGTCAGAACCAACTTGAAACTTTACATGGACTTCCTTGTACTGTGAATACCTCCACATCCATGCAGCAGGAACAACTATAACATTTTCTTTCCATTGCCTATCCCCACTGCTACTTTCAAAAACTAGAAACAAGTTTGAGAAAGAGGACACCACACCATGCAGTGAAATTAGAACAAGAGTTTCAGACTACTTATGCCACCCTGAAGACAGACCCTGAAACAGGTTACCTTGAGAGATTCAGTAGTCTTCATGCTCAGGAGACTCAGCAAGAGAATTACTACTTTTATTTATTATTATTTGGACTGAAGCAGTGAAGAGAGGGAAGAAAGAGCCAGGCCTTTACTCAACATTTCCGCTCTCAATTGCAAACAAAACCAAGCAAACAACAACAGGAACAACAACAACAAACAACCCCAGTAAAAGACCACCCTCTATTGGTCCTGGAATTGGAGAAGTCAGGCACAGTTTTACAGCTCCCAGATTCTGGACAGGAACTGGGTGAAGCTATGACAGCTCAAAAGAAACATCATCTAGCAGCTGAAGACCCACTAACCTCTTTGTTTCAGTAACAGCACCATGTGAGTGACTCAGCATGCCCCCAGATCCTCTTTAAGGAGACTGCTAGCCCCAGGCAAAACCCCATTTATTGTTTCTCCTGCTTTTGCTGTGTTCAACCCCACACAGCTAAGTTAGCACCACAGTTTGTGGGGGGTCAAGAAAAAAATGATGGGAAATACCCACTTCAGAAGTTGTTCCTTACATTGCTTTCAAGCAGTCAGCTTTGTCCCAGGGCTGTAAGCTGGCAGTGTCAGGCAGATATTCACAAAGAGACTGACTTTGGGTGATGTTAGGAAATTACCTCCAAAACAAAAGGATGATCAATAAACGTCCATGGCTGAAAAACTTCAGTTGACTCAAAAACATATTTTCAGTAGGCTCAGTAAAACTAAAGATGATTCATGATTCTATGATCATGATAGAGGTTATCACCTCACAGATGATTTTAGCAAAAGAAAGATTCTTTGAAAAAACAATGAGCAATTTTGTGGGCAGTTTATAAACTGATTCTACCAGCAACAGCACCAAAATATTTTTGCTGCAGCATATTTTACAATAGTTGTAGTAAACACATAGGCAAAAAAAGTGTCTTATGTCTAAGTAGTATCTTTCACTGGAGAAAATAGCTTTTCCTGGAAAAGCCAGACAATATTCCAGACATAAAAGCCCTCCTTTATACCCAAAATGGAAGCAGCAGTTTCCAAGGTACACATGAGGTTAGCAGAACTGATCAAAGTTTAGGTATAGATCAAGCAGACCATCTTTTAAAGAAAGGAGAAAAGAAATCAAAAAATCTTTAGCAAAAATATACCTTCAGACCATTGAAAACTTAAGTTTACTCATGCTGAATAAGTTTCTCTTGAACAGAAAAATAATGCCTATAATTGTAAGGAGGTCTGGATGAAACACCCAACAAGGTTATCTTGTTTTTCAGCACAGAACAAACAAAAGAAAACTTTTTCTCAGTAGTAGGCACATTAAACTTCCCTTTTGGTTTAGAAAATTTGATAGGAGTAGTAGTTTCAAAAGCCTTTCAAAATTCTTCATAAACAGGTCTCCTTTGCACAACCATTGCAACTACATGTAAACAGGAACCCCATTCCCTTCTGAGCAAAAGATAATTTACATTTTTTGTCTATTTCAAGCAGGTAAATACATCTCCTTTTTACTTTTCTATTAGAACGTTACTGGTTTATCCACTATTTCTAAGAGCATGTTCTATCTACATAAACTGCAAGCAAGCCTTTAGCTCTTAAGAGACAAATAAACATCCTGTCACAAAGGAATCAGTGAAGATACATATAGAAACCCACTGCTGCAAGCTAAAACAGTAAGTGCTTTGAGAGAATATATGTACAAAACAAAAAGTAAGGTGCACGTAGATTTTCATTTCCCTTATATAAAAATTAGGGAGACTCCTTCTACAACTTGGCTGCATTAGAGAAATATTAATACCTTCCTATCATTTTAATGATGCTGCTGGGTCAGTTGAAGTTAGAGTTGCACCATGGATTAATTCAGACCAATTAAGGTGGCAAATTAATTGAAGGTTTCTTACTGTTGCACAACAACAAAAGGAAAAGAAACTGCAAAAGCTTCAACTGCTGTCTGCTCCAACTCTTTGCCCTGAGCTGTGGAAACACATCCACATACCTGAGCTGAAGTGGCTAAGAGAGTTATTAGGATCCTGAGGAAATTCAGTTTGGAAGGCAATTCAGATCTCCCATCAATGCAGGGGGAGCAGCAACCCTGAACAAAAGCAGCCATGGCACAGCAGCTGTCAGAGGTAACAGTCTAAGGCAGAATTGCCAGGCTCAGCAGGCCTGCCTGTTGACAGCCTCAGAAGGGTCACAACATGATGCAGGTAGCTCCTGCTCTGCATTCTGCTGTGTAACAGCTCCCACTCCCTTCTGATCCTTTCAGAACACCTTCTACCCAGCTGAGCTAACTCTGATCTTATTCAGGTCAAAGAGACTTTTGACACTTAAAGGACTTTGACCCCTTTACCCATAACAGCATCCAGGATTTTGTAGCTCATTACAGGTACAACCTACTGCCTACAATCTGGAGCACTGCAGGGAATATTCCCTACACTGTTTGCCTCTCCTGGCACTCCTGCAACATGGTGCCCACAATCCCTTCACACACTGATAGAATACAATCATACAGGTTGGAAATTAACTTTAAGATAGTCAAGTCCAACCATCTCCTAAACACTAAACCATGTCCTGAAGTGTCACAGCCAGATGTTCTTTTAACACCTCTAGGGATCTGGTTTCCACCACCTGCCTGGGCAGCCCATTCCAATGCCTACACACTCCCTCATAAAAAAAAAATAAATAAATTCCTAATATCCAACCTAAACTTAAATGTCCTCTGGTGCAACTTCAGTCCATTTCCTCTTGCACTATCACTAGTCACCTGGGAGAAGAGACCAATAACTCACTGCACTGCAACATCCTCTCAGGGAGTTGTAGACACCTCCTAAGCTCTCCTCTCAGACTCCCCGGGTCCAAAACCACCATTTTCTTAATTGATACAACATTTGCCTGATTTATATTTTTGTGTCTTTTAGCAAGATAGAATTAAAGCTTATCAGAGACAAAAGAAGCCACAAAATGAATTCAGAAGCTCAAATGGGTACAACTTTAAAAGGCTGATTCTGAGAAGCTGTACCATACACTCAATAACTGCTTCTAATTGAAATGTTTCAAGAGGATTTTCACTGAACTCAATTTCATTACCAAGTGTTTATGATCCTGGATGTTCTGTGATTATGTGAAGCTTTTATCATAGATCAATAGAATGTTTTGGTTGATTTGGCTTTTTTTCTTTTCTATATGATGGACACTGCCATGAGATCTACAGTGAAATGCATTCCTCCTGCTCCTGCAATAATGTACATATGTAATTTTGAATTATAGAAGGCAATACTTTTTTTTGGTGTTGTTACTTTTAGTAACACAAATCAGGCCAGCTGGAGATGTTATTTCTACCCTGGAGACTCTTGTGCAATGGTTTAAATTGTAAAGGGAAATAAGTGATTCTAGCTTTTATGATAACACAATTCACAGTGACTTCTCCTGCTATTATTTTTTCTGGGAATTGCTACACACTGCAGACTAACCATAAACTTGTATGAGCACCTTGAGAGAAATACACATTTAGAAGTTTATTTAGCAAGGTAAAAGATTACACTGAGAAGAATACATTAGCATACACTAAGAAGAATAGAGCCAGATCCATACCATGGCTTAATTTTCCTCATGCACATGCAGTCAAATGACTTTAAAAGTCTTACTTTCAATTAGATGCAAAGTCCTAATCTTTACATTCCAGTCAAGTCCAGACTAACACAAATTCCTTTGTCAGAATCACTGAGAAGAGTTCTTGGGCAACACGAATGACAATCTGAGTGACAGAACTATTTTTTTTATTAGAAGTTTCCAAAAGTAGTTTTAAAATGAGCAACTGAAGTGAAGGCTGATAAGGCTGAAGGAATTACACTGGCACTTTGAAGAATTATTGTGTCCTATGGACAATTCTTTCACTTTAAGTAGTCTCTGTAAGGCCAGAACACCCACCTTTCATTTGACAAGAAAAATTACCTCTCTCCCAAACAACTGTTTTTTGCAAATAATACGAATGACAGCGATTTCCAAATCCATGTGGAAAAAGAGCCAAGCTCCTTTCCACTACCATGCTTTAAAAGCAGATCTGTACATGCTATCAGAGGAGCACAAGAAGAAAGGTTTGCTAACACCCCTCAGGAATGACTGGAGTCTCAACACAGAAACACACCCTACTGCATCCTCATGTTGTCACTGAAATGTTTTGCTATAACCTGTATTTCTCAAAATCCTAGAGATTTCACCCAAGCTAACTGTTTCTTCATATCATTTTCAGTCTATAGTGCATGTGTAAAAAAACCACATAACTAAAGCTCAAATAAGGTTTTTGACAATATATTACATTTCTAACAAGTTCTCATACTTTTTTCCTCCCACATAACACATCTTTCTATTTTTTTACAGCATAAAGATTAATTTCAATAAACACCCTTAAATGAAAAAGTCAGTTGCATCTTATAATAGAAATTATATAAATTCCCCCTTTTCTATCTGCTCTTTTTGCATCCCTATATATATTTTCCACATATTGAAAATAGTATTAGCTTTATGAGACAGTTAAGATAAGTCTATCTTCTAGCACAGCTGGCAAGAAGCAATGTAAAAAAAAAATAGTGTGGAAAGAGTTCATTCTGCAATAGGAATTGTCATGAAAAGTATATGGAAGAATTACACCAATGAATTTTCTTCACTCAGGAGGAACATCAACCTAATAGTTCTGTAGAAATAGCAGGAAACTGCTGTGAAAGAAACTTCCTTCTCCATAGGGTCTAGAAAGGAGGAGGCTACTGGACTAGTAAACTTCAATTTATCCCTGTATCTAACTTGAATGTTATATATTGAAACATAAGATCTGTAGATAAAAAGTTAGCCTCTTCCCCTTTTATATTGCTACCTCCACAGAAAAATATGTGGCTACTTCATTAAAGAGTTTAACTGCTTTGAATGTGAGGACTTGATCTTCTTTGCAATATTCAAGATTCCTCACAAAAACACACAAACTAGATTTTCAGTTCACTGTATTTATTGCCAAGTCCAGGTCTAAGAATAGTATGTTTTCATGTACAATGTCTCTATCCTGAAGTCCTAATTCCATTCTTTTCCACTGAATAAAGTTTGGAATAAGCAATTCCTCAGAATTATTGTATATAAACATTTCACAAATAAAAGGGTCAATAAAAACATGATAGGAATAAAGGAATGTAGCACACAAACACGCTTGGTGTGCTTTTGCACCTTCTAACAGAAGAGGAGGAAAGGTCTACAGCCTAAATTGCCTCTAATTTACAAAGGGTTAAGTATCACTTAAAAAGTATTATTCCATACTGGAGACAGAGATGGCCAGAAGCGTTCTGTTTGCTTTTGTTGCCATTGGTTTTAGTTTGGTCAGGGTCTTTAATATGCAATAGAGATTGTAGTAAATTGTAATTACTTGTCATGGTGTCTCTCTGAAAAAAATATTAAAATTAATTCCTTGTTCTGTAAGAATGTGACACATGAGACTTTTAGTTGTTTTCCTGAGTGGAAGTTTAAATTTATAAATAGAAAACAGTTCATTGCCAATGTGGTCAACAGCTGCATTCTTGTGAGAGACTGGGCTATGGAGAGAGCTGACAAATGACTGTAGGAGAGCTGTCTCATGCAAAGGATTCAGTGGGGAGGAAGCACAAGGTGTCTGTGTGGGAGCTGGGCAAGTGAACAGAGCTCAAAGTTTTAATAGCACAATGAAGATGACATGTAAAAATAAGATATGGAAAAAGCCTAGATGGCAGAAAGAGAAAGGTGCAAAGCTCCAAGTCAGTGAGGAGCCTGGAAACAGTAACCTCTCCTCACCCTGTTCTTTGTCACTGCAGTTCAATTCCTTAATTTATTCTACTCTGACACATTTGCAACTTCAGTCTTCTGGAAGCAATCAACAAGTCTGTCGCTTAGAATGAAGACCAAACTGATTGTCAAAGCTAAATGGTAGTTTGCAAGATTGCCAGAATTACTCTTTAAAAGAAATATATTACAATTTTAGCAAGGCCATTAATGTCTCAGTCTAAAGCAAGTACAATGGACATTCATTTTCCTGTGTCAGTGTTAGTACACACTTCTGGATAAGCTATGGCTGTAGCCATTCTTGTTTACTTCTCTCATCTTCCAAACTCCCCATGACAGACCCACACAAACTGTGCTACTTCTTCCCTGCTTTGCAGTCACATGCAGAAGCCTCAGCTAGGAACAGGGCCCTCAGTGCGCTGCACATCAGGAGCAAGACAATCTCTGCCTCAGAGAGCTCACAGGTTAAACAGCCAAGACAGGCAAATGATAGGAGAAATAATGGAAAAAGGTGGAGATAAAGTTGCTTGCCCAAGGTCACAGAGCAGGCCAGGAACAGAATCTCTCTCTCTCTTCCCTTCCTAATAGGTCACATGTCTTCTCACCTTTAGCTAAAGTTTCTTCTCTCCTTCTTCTCCTCAATTATGAATAATTCATCCTCCAGTTCTCAGGTCAAGATTGCTGTTCAGGTACAATAACTAACCAGATAAAAAGTTCAGTATTTTTTGTATGGTAGCATAAAAAGTGTGGTAAGATGAAAACACTTCAGCCGTGAATGTTGCTACTGTGGTTTCTTTAACCATATGCATTTAGAATTGCTTTTTTGTTACTGATACTAGTGTAATCAATTTTGTCTCTCTGTCTGCCAGGATTTAATTTCTGCAATTCATAGCTTGAAATGTGAGGAAATTCTACATGTGGAATAGCTTCAATGCTTCCTTTACCCTATATTTTGAGTTTACAGTGTTTAACATGGTAACAAAGTTTGGTAGCATAAAGGAGAATCATGAATACTGCCAGTAATAGAAGTTCATCACTTTTACATATAAGACTGCATCACCCATCCAAATGCCTTGGAGCCTCAAACAAATTCTGATTAGTAACTTGAGACAGATAAACAAAATTATTTTCTTGACATCGACTAGACTAAGTCACTGCATTGAATAAAGTTGACTGACCTGGTTTCTGAAAGTGCTAGATACAGCTCCTGCTGACCATGACTGTGCTAATCAACTGACAGGCTGTTTAAATATAGGTTGTCTTTGCTAAATTACCTTCAATCAGATGGTCAGAGAGTGCCCTTTGGCTACCTTCTAATTGCAGTATAACATCTAAAGTAGTTGTAAATAACATGCCCTAAGCCTTTAAAGGGAACAATGATCCCATGTCTTCTGTCATTATCTGTGTCATCATCCACACACAATTTCTGTACTTTTCTGATGATGTTTTCTTCATTTGAGGGGTACAACACTCACACTGCAAACTGCTATCTAATTTTAAATCACACATTTACAAAATGGAGATCATGTAATGATTACTGATTGCTTCATTAAGGAAACAAGATGGGTACATTACACAGGGAGGAGGAATAAACAGTGGATTTCTTGCAGTTGTCCAATCAGCTGTGCACATCTCCCACAGCAGAGCTGTATCCCTGGGAATTTATGGACAGGGTGGCCCCTCTTAACCACCCATCAGCCTCCAGTGAAAACTGCAGGATTTTGAGATTGCTTTGCCCAAATGTCACAATGTATTGTTTGAAGACAGATGGTCTGAGTAAAGACTATCTAAGCACTCTGTCCAACATCCATGTAGATTACATGACCTAACTTCAGATGCTGAAATACATCACATGTATTTCTTAATAGTATACTTTATATAATAAAATTGCAATGTTGTGTAGGACTGCAGAACAGTGAAGAACAAATAGCTGGATTGCTATAGCAACTGTATGAAACTCCTCCAAGTGAAAAAAATTGCACCAGGAACTTCTCAAAGGGAAGCTTGGATGCTGATGTCTGAGTGCAGTGCACCAAATGAGAAACTGTTTATCAACTTTAGGACTCTAGGGGTGATGTGAGAGGAGACAAACCTCAGATAAAGGGATGGCTGCACTTTGGTCAGTAGAGCAGGTGACATGGCATTGCTCTGGTAGATTGTGGCTGAGTATTGTGACCACCTGAGGAAGAAGTCAATTCTTGGGTTCCAAAGAGCAGGCAGGTTTCTCTGACTACAACATAATTCTTCTTTGCTTATGACAAATGCCGTATCAACAAGTAAAGAGAAACACAGAAATGATGCCATAAAAACAAAGAATCATGCATCTTCAAGCTCAGTGACTTCGCTCAGCAACATGTTATAAATTGCCTTGCATGTGAGTTCAGAACTGGACACAGTGACTTCTAGAGAGATTTTCATCTCTACCTCATTCCACAGTTCTATAAGCTGCACGTCTGGCCTCTCATTTCAAAGCTTGCCAAACCCCCATTCAGGTTCATAGATCACTTTTCTTGAACAGAAAAGGAATGGAAAAAGGCTTTAAAGGCAGAAAAATCCTACTATTTACTTGTGTTTAAATTCAGCAAGTTTTACAATAGGAAGCAGAAATAGATTTTTTTAAAATCTATTGTGTTCTATTTACAGAAAACTTCCTGTCATCTTTCCTGAAAATAATTTCAGAAAGCAGTCATGGCTCTTTCAGTTCCAAGCAAAAACATGCCTGAGACCTCAGTATTAGAAATACTAAACACTAAAGATAGGTCAATCCCATTGCCAAGGGAGGGAAGGTGTGGTTAACTTCATCAACATTCATACATATTGGATTTAGAAATAAAAAATAATCCATACTGCCTTAACTACCTATCCTTAATCTAAAAGCTTCACATTTTCTACCACTTCCCTTTAATTCAAAACATACCTTTATTTTTCTGCAATAATTTTCCCTGCTGCATTGTCTTTTGAAATCCAATAGCATTTTGAGGAGACAGCAAATAAGTCTGCAAGTCATTAAAAAGACAGGCTGAAAGATGGACTAGCAATACAATCAAAACATAGAACCATAATACTAGAAGAAATATTGAGCTAATACTATGTATAATTGAATTCCTAATGCCAGCTTCAGCTTATAGAATCTCACGTGCCTGATACTAACACTGTAAAACAAGCAACATCAGGAATTAGCTCATAAAGAACAGGTGCTACATGTGACTTTTAACCTCTTGGCAGTTAAAGGTTATGCCAAAAAACTGACCTCCCAGGTAGAAACTGTATTTTGTGTACTGTACTGCAATTCACCCCTCACATTGCCCATGCTGTGCTACACCTGGGAGGATGTGCAGCAGCCCTTGGCCAGGAGCTGCTCCTTGGATTGAACTCAAGGTTATCAACAGTATCCCAAGCAAAGCAGATCCTCTGCAGCTCAGCTAGAGAAGGAGGAGGACAGAGTTCAGAATGTCCCCTACCACCACTGGACATCAGCTGGAGTGGTCACAGTTATAAGCAATGCTTCAAGCAATTTAACTGCAGTGCACAGCAGTGAAGAGCAGCAACCACCACACATGGGAAGCACTATTTAAGTTATGACCATGAACTATTGAATGCAAGATGTTCACATTGTTTTTCTGGTGAACTACCTAAGAGGAAGAGGCCTCACCTCTCATTTTCATTGGCATAAATGCACAGTGACATTGTATCTTTGTGTTCCTTCAAAATTTTAGGAGGAAATTAATGTGAAGTGGATCTAATGTGAACCAGACCTCGAAGCCTCCAAAACACAGTTTCCTGAAAGCATGTTAAACAGCAGCCAGACTCTTCCCACTAATTTCATTTCTACCAGCCAAGAAGACTCAATACTTCTGCTTGCATAAGTATCTTCAAAATCTGCCTACTGCTCTACATAACCAATTACTTTTCTCTGTGATGCTCCAATTATTTTTTGGTCCAAGCAATGTTTACACTCATTAAAATTCACTACAGTTTTAATACACTGATTAATGTCATAAGTTATGTTGCTATACCAGAGACATATATAAAACAACTTCTTTCTTGTTCTAGGACTTTTTGCACAGCAGGGGGGGTGGATATTACAAACTTTGGGTAACCAGAAGCTACATGCAAGTTTTTATTTCAGTGTATTCAGTTCTACAAACAAGGATAACTATTAAGGAATGCAATTCACCTTGGTAAAATAGGCAAACATCTCTCAGCTGTGTACAACCATAAGGATATCACACCATTTTTGTCTAAACAAACCCTCTGCACCTCGAGTAGAAAAGAGGGAAAGACAAGCCTCTTACCTCAGCTTAGATGCCACGAGTTCTGACAATGGCCTGCAACTTCTGTGAACATTTTTCCATCACCTGTAAAAAAAACACAAAAATATTTGCTGAGGTAGGAAGTGACTGATTCTATACTGATGAGTAAAGGCATTGCCTTGCCTCCCCTCCCCCCTGAAAAAAAAATGGCATTTATGCCCAGTACCAATCCCAAACCCATTTAAAAATAAGTTCTCCATTCCAAGTCCAGCAGCACTAGACATTTGGTAGAAGATGCTGAAAAAAGACCAAAACACATCCCAAAGCTGAATCAGTTCAAAGACAGACTACACCAAATTCATTTCCAGAAACTTCAACTTAACTATTTCTCCAGTCTATGAAGTAGTCTACATAAACTACAACCTAGTTTTATGTTCATTAACAAAGAATTAAAGGATGGTAATATAATTAATGCTAACCATGATACGGTTATGGAAAAATGCATCTCAACTAACTTGATGACATCATAAATTTGTATTAAAAAAATAAATAAATACCTTGATGTAGCTAGAATTTTATGGGGATAAATTCGACCTGGTACTTCCTGAAATGTTGACTGAGAATCTCAAATGAAAAAGTCAATACATGTCATATGCGAATCAAATTAAAAGCTGATTAACTGACAAATCTCAGTTGAAAGTCTAAGCAGAAAATCCTCATCAGGGGAGCAGAGTTTTAATGGGTTCCCGCAGGCTCTACAGGTTTTTAATAATTAATTTTTTTACAATTAGCCACCTGATGGGAAAAAAAAACAACCAGCACAATGTGGAGACTGAAGAAATGGTGAGCAAGAAGCAGAGCGTGTCAGGGATGCACAACCACCAGCACCAGTGGAATTGAGTGCAACATACCCTTTAAGAACACTGAGTGTAAACACAGGCCAGCACCTGGGCAGAGAGAAGGATTCTTTCTCAGTCACCCTGTCACTGGGCAGCAGTGGAAGTGAGCACTGGCACAGGCTGCCCAGAGAGGCTGTGGAGTCACCTGTTCTGGAGACTTGGATCTGTTCCTGGGTGGGCTGCCCTGGGTCACCCTGCTCTGGCAAGGGGGCTGGACTCTGTCATCTCTAGAGGTCCCTTCAACTCCTACCATTCCATGAGTCTAAGCGCTGACATCTTTAGGTCTTGCCCATTTATTTGTCTTCTTAAATAAGACCAACTTCAGTTCTTTAACACATTTAAGTAGCTTATTTATATATATATACACATATGCACACTCATCTAAATGCATATACATCTATATAGAAATGGATGCTCTTCTCTGGGGTAACAAATATGCAAGGGGAAAAGCATGCTATTTATACAAAAAGATTTACATGTTGTCATGGAGATTTGATAGGTTTTTTTAATGGATCTGAGCTCCTCACCTTAGTGAGGAATGAAATGAAACAGCCCTGTGTCATAATGCTCCAAAGTGTTGACAACCAGGAATTCCTATGTTCCCGAGGGCTGGGAAATTTTATGTACAAGAAGATACAATATAAATTCAGTTGAAGGTAACTAAAACTCTCCATAAGTCAAAATTCTAGTAGATAATTCTCAAGATACTACTGGAATTCCAATATTATTCTTCTCTCCTACTATTAAACTTTTCAATCTAGAGATTTTTTAAGAAAGGGTGACAGTCAACTTTTTAAACATCTCCAAAACAACCATTTACAGAAATAGACCAAGCAAAACCACAACCTATGTGCAACTCTGAGAGCAGAATGATTAGAGTGAATAAGCAGCAATATGAATGCACATTGCTTCCCTCTCCAGATTCAGAAAAAAACAGGGCAACTGTTCTTTACATACTTTTTCAGCATCATTAAAAAAAAAATAAAAATAAAGTTCCAGTCATATGTAAGAACACTTGCTAACAGAGAGAGTACTAAATTTGTAAAGCAAGAAATAATTTTTAGCTCATGATAGTCAGTAGTCTGGCATGAGAACATGATTATCCTTACCTCAACCAAGAGTTTCATAAATAGTAAATCATATTAGTCTTAGAGCACAAGCTACTGTTTGTTTCACAAGCCCCATTCCCAGGAATTAGTCAGACACACAAGTTAAATGAATTAGTAGGGAGAGTTGGGGTGGGTGTATCCCAGAAGTTAATTTTCAGAAGTGAGATGTGGTACAATTTCATGTAGGATGTAACCCAGCACCCTAACTGCTATCAAAAAGCGGTCTCATTCTCACCCCCTGCCTCCAACTACTTGTTTACAGCCCCCCTGCCTCGACCCTAGTAAAAGCACGCTGAGCAAACAAAGCCCCCCGAGCAGCACAACAGCCCCCAACATCTTTCCAGTTCAGAACACATTCAAGTCCTACTTCTCAAGTGTTTGATGGACCCACAGACACATACACATCTGCAACTGCCTTTTCAAACCCAGCCCTTGCTTGTCAAAGATCTACCACGTTCAAATGAATGGCAGGATTCAAAATTGGTATTAAATGGCACATACATCCCATATATGTTTGTAGCTAATTAGTGTTGGTATTTAATATTCCAGCATCTCCCGCGGTAAATTATTCCCTGTAACCAAGAAGCAATTATCACAAAGTTCTTGGGTTATCAGACTTCTAATGATGTTATAACCACTTTCATTATACAATTGATTTGTCAAAAATGCTCATGTTATAAATATTATTGACCTCCTGCCACTCCTAGAATGTAATTAAAGGTGCAGTTCAGCTTAACACAGTGGCCTCCTGTGCTGCTGAAGACACATCTCAAAAGCCAGGAAGTATTTGCAGAGGCATTTCTTGGCTCAGCAGCAGACCTGGGGCAGAGATCACTTTGACACCTCTTCCCTGAGCTCTTCCTTTCTCAATACTTAGTGTTCCAACACACGACTCTGCTTTACCTAGTTGGGCTTCATTTCCCCCAATTACACCACTTTTACTTTCAAGTACAACACACGTTTCCTATTCTGCAGTTTTGCTTTGTCTGCTTGCTACACTTGCACCAAAACCAGAGGATGTAACCTCTGAGTTAGAGATGACCACATTTTAAAACTCACAAAGGATTAAAAACATAAGTGAATGAATTCCTGCCCTCCCCTCCACCCCAGCACTGAACATCTTCCAGGGCTAATCCAACATGACTAAGCATTAAAAAACTAAGGAAGAATGTTGCTATTAAAAAAAAATTTCAAAAATAGTAGAAATTCTGCAGTGTGATAGTAAAAGTGTATCTTTGAGTTAGTAAAGAGAAGATAATATAAAGAATAAGTAATGCTAAAAAAAATCTAAAATACACAAACCATTAAAAACATCCAGAGGGAAATCTTGGTCAAAAGATGTAAAAAATATTAAATAACATAGGTTCTTGGCATTACTGTCATTTAAATTACTGAATTACTAAATAAGAAGTGAAAGAAAGAAGCCAAAAGTTATGTTACATATCTACTGAAGAAAGGATGGATGAATCAGGCCAGCGTTAAGCAGCCAAGCCCTTCACCTGCAGCACATCACTATGAAGAAATACCCAGCATGGATTTGTACTGTGTAACACTGCCTTTGCCCAGACTACTGCATCACTTTTAGATGACTAAGTGCTAACTCAAGTATCTCTAAATAATTAGTTTGTGCTAACAAGGGAAAAAAAAAACAAACCCTTAACTTTTTCTCAAAGGAACTCCCTTTCAGCAACCACCTCTTGGAAACGTTCAGGAGGAAGCAGAGGAGAGCCCAGGGGCAGAGCTGTTTGTGCCCTTCCCTCAAACCTGGGGAACTCAGCTGTTGATGGACAATCACAAGAACCACGTATCTCATGACCCTCCAAATACAACATTTATTACTCCACAACAGGGCTTTTTAAAAGCTGCAGTACCATGACAGAGAAACAGCAAGCTAGCAGAAAAAAAAAAAAAGCTACAACTATCTCTGGGAAGAAAAAAAAAATCAACAGGAAAGCAGAGCAAATATATGCCTTTGTATTTTGACATAATTACTTCCAAGGTAACTAGCTCTATAATTTTTATCCTCTGTCTTTGAAGAATGTCTAAAAGCAACCTAGGAATTACTCCAGCTCTGCTTTTGAAAATATGGGTTTTCTCCTCAGATTTCCTTTTTTTAATGTATTTTAAAACTTCAAATGAAGCATACAGCTGTGCTGTCTTACATCACACACAAGAACGACTCTCTGTCCCCAAACGACTTCTGCATTCGTGCAAGCCATCCTTCTTTGGTTCTCTTTTTGAAGTAGTAACTACAGCCATTCATTGTAGGAGCCTGCCATTTTTCTTCCTTCATAGATGGAAATGAAGTCCCCTATTTTTAACTCTTGATTTCTGCCCGATTAGCAGATTTATCCTAACGCTGCAGCCACAACACAAACCTGGGCTTTGCAGCTCCCTGGAACTGTTCCAGTAGAAAGAAAAACTTTGTAGTCTTCCAGCTTACTCTTCAGGATGCAAATGGTACAGACTTGTGAGGTTTTGGTAGTGCACTGTCACACAACAAAGAGCCTTCCACTGAACCCCCCACTCCCACAGATCCACGTGCACATTGCCTCTATCTCCTAATATCCACACTGGGGTTTCTCTATAGCTTTACAGTTTATATGGATATAGATGAAAAATAATAAAAAAAAAACCCACAGTGGTTCTCAAGTGAATATTCCTCATAGCTAAAATCATAAGTATGAGCAATTAACTGAAGAATATAAATCTCCATCAGCTGAAAAAATAAGTAATGCATCTTCTAACTAATGGACTGCAAATGCTATAAAAAATTCAGACTTATAGGAGTGTTCTCCCAGCTCCCCCATATAACTATCTAATTATTTGAAACTATAATTTCAATACATTATTAATCTCTGTAGATTGCTACAAGTAGATATTGATGTATCCCTACTAAAATAGCTTCAATGTCTGTAGAACCCATTTAAACTTTTAATGCTTTTTCTGTTTTTTAAGGAGTGATTTTTTTGAAATCTACCTTCAAAGATCAACATATGTTCTAATATATAATTTTAAATCACCAGTTTAAAACTATTGGAAACTAATTTGGACTTGAGTTCCATAGAAGCTGTATGCACCTGTTTTACATACAAAAAAAATTCATAAATATAATCTGAAAACTAAATAAATTATTTCCAGATATAGCAATATTTTAACTGAGAGTAGTTATATAATCAGTTTATACTTAGTAACACCCTTAAAAAAATAAATCAAGCAATTAGAAAACAGGTAGCAATATATTTAAAAAAAAAAACTAAAATGAAGGTTTAATTATTAACATTCATATGGTCCATCCTTCAAGCTTTTATTATAGACCTGTGAATAAGCAAGACACATTGCTGACCTCACTGAGGTTTCTCAGATTTGAAAAGAAAGAGAAAAACTAAGAATAAGAAATGTAAATTGCCTTCTATGTCCATTGACATGTTGAACCTATTCCCCTCAAGAGGTTACAGTAACCTTTTTGGTTAAAAATTAGAAATCAATAGATGCTTTTTTTGGAAGGCAGACCACTTGAGTGTGCTAGAGAGTGTTCTGGTTAACAATGAGCTAAGGAAAGTTTGAGTACAATGTATTTAGGTGAGTATCAAACAGCAAAAGCAATCCAAGCAAAAGGAGCTTTCTATTGCTATATCAACCTTTAAAATATGTATATGTTTATAGATAAACCATATATAAAATAAGGTGCCTCAGAAATGCTTAGAAGGGGGAGAGATTTCCTACTTTGTCCCTTTGACAGGTTTCTGTTAGAACCAGAAAGTGATAAGCTTCTGCTGAAGTGAACCTGTGGTATTCTCTAACAGTTTTATGGTGACATGTCAGAGGAAAACTCAACAAAAAGCAAACAAAATTGGGCACACTGATCTTAGTATAATCTGACTGATGCTCAACATGATCCAGTTTTATATACAGTACATTGCAAACTTAATACATAAATCAGCATTTGGTTGCCTGTGTTTTTTGATGATAGAATTGTTCACCACCTCTCCAGACTCTTAGTAGTTCAGACCCTTCACCAGCACCCAATATGAAGCACCTCTGGCTTCATTTTATTAATGAAGGACGCTGAGGGGTTGAATGCAATCCAAAAGGATAAATGAAATATTCATGGCAGAAATGGGTTTTAAGAAGAGGGCTTACAGATTTAGAACTACCACCAACACCCCAAAATTGGAGCTACAAACAGGTGGCAATATGAAGCTTAACTGCTGAACAAAAGCAGCTGTTTAGTAAGAGGCATTTTGCTGAAGAAAGCACATAGTAAATATTATACTCATACTGTAACTGGCCAGCTATGCAGAAGTACTTAAAACACAGAGAAAGAGGGGAAACAATAACTGTGTAAGGCTGACATTACACTGGACTCCCTTTCAAAAGCATTTAGTACAGTTTTTAATCTCAGGAAACAAGCGTGTCTGTAAAGGAATCTTTTGCATACACAGTGAAACAAGCTTATTTTGCTTTTGCAAAGGAAACACGATCAGCATTGTAAGAAACCAGGAACATTTTAGCAGTTAGATGAAGTCTGAGTGCTTGACTCAGTGCTGAAGCTCCTGCACTCTTTCCCAGCCAATGAGAGCTGTGTAACCACACAATGCAACTGGCGGTTTCCTGAGTTTTAATAAATTAATCATGTCATTTTCTACAGTGCTTTTTGTGACACCTACCACATCAATTATTGCTTTTAAAAAGACTGCATCTGTTAAATGTCAAAATAAAGCAAAATCCCTACTTCATGTATTTGTCATTAGAAGATAGCTTATTTTGTAATACAAGTATTTTTATTGCATACCAGCCTTTAATGTCAACTATTACTGGGTGAAATTCATTACAGTGTAGGTGTGCTAATGGAGTATTTTTTTAAATTAATGGTCAAATCTGATTGTCATGCAACTCTTGCCATAGTCAAAGCTCCCAACTGGCCAATAAATTTCAAGAGGGAAGGCTTGCTTTTCTTGACCAACACTAGATATGTTGGTGGTTATGACCTAAAGATGACTGAGGAAAACAGGGAGGTTTCTGCACAGATACAGATGTTCCAGCAACAACAGCCTTCAACAAATATTTCCTCTCCATGCCCACAGAACACTTGGGCACCAAATGCTGGAAGATGGGGGGGTTATTCCATTTCAATCCCTGGTCAAAAGGATGGGCAAGGAGCTGGGGCACGCACACAGACACCAAAGGATTCTAAGCCCTCTTGCCTTACTTTCCATTACTCCACAGAGCCTAATAGTCACATATCATAAGGGAGCAGATTTGTTTTGTTTGGGGGGGATTATGCCTTATTCCTTAATGTTGCTGATGCAAGAAAATGAGAGTGCATTTGCAGGTCCAAAAGAGTACCAGAATGCCAAGGATTCTGCAGATTGGAGGCTGGTGACACAGGCTGGATTTTACACCATGTGATACATTACTCACTATTTCCCAAAAAAGAGAGAAAAAATTTACCTTGTATTTGCAAAATCAACCATAACTGCAGGGATGATGACAACAAAAGTTTTTGCACTGACCACTAAAAATGCACTATTTCAGGTATAACAAAACAATACTCAACACTTACTCCAAAGGTATGGGTTCTTTTTACAGACACTGGTTGCAGAATAATAAAACTGAAGTAGATGGCCAATAAGATCATGCTCTGTAAATAACGGAGTTTGAGACTGAGGGGATGGGGAAAACAATTGATTAAAATTATTTTCTCCAACACAATTAAAGCTGGTAAGCTATACTGCCAGGCAGAAATGAAGTGATAATAAGTGTTAAACTAGTTAATCCAGATCATCCATTCTCTTAAAAGCCACATCTCTTAATACAGCCTTAGCCTTCCTATGTATACCTGACACCATCTGGATAAAGTACACTACAAATGGCAGGCATCCATCCCCTCCACAACTGGTCTATTGAACACAAAACAGCACAAAAACAAACAGGTTCCTACCACCTGAATCAGCTCCAGCACGGGATGTGGCAAAATCCCAGGGACAGAACAACTTAGTATGATAATGTCCAATAGAGTTGGGACTCAGCTTCTTCAGGAAGAAATGTGTACGTATTCCTGTGTGCTCCACTGAGGCTGCAGAAAGGTCTCTGGTTTTCCCAGTGAATCCATTCCTATTTCTCTCAGGTTAAGGGAAAGGATTCAGGATTAAGGAAGGCTGGTAATAGACTGCAGTGGGAGATTGTTTTTGAAACATAGAACCCAGGCTTCAGTGCCTGCCACCAGGTACAAAAGACTAACAACAGGCCTCAGTAAGCTGCAGTTCCCTTTGGGTACAGTGAAGTGCACTAACTCTTAAGTACAACATGTCTTGTAGCTCTCTGAAGCAAGATCTCCTTCTGAAGGAGAAGCACGAGAGCTGCTCCCCACACCGCCGCACAAGCGAAGCCGCAGTGCTGGAGGCGACGCTGCTTTGTGCTGCTGCTGCTCAAAATCAGTGCTGGAAAAACACATTTGTGAGGATGAATGACTGAAGAAGTGTAATGGCAAGAACCTGCTCCAGTGCCAGCACTGAAATGTAGCCAGTACTGTCCTTGAAGGCTGTAAATGGTTCCAGAAATGACGACAAAAGCCAGATGCTGCTGCTCAGCCACACAGAAAACCAACCTGCAGTGTTTGCTGACAGCAGTCTAGACACAGATGACTAGTTTGACAAAACAAATTTCACTTACCTGACAAGACTCCCTGGTGACTCCAGATGCCATTGACATCTTAACCACAATCATAGGAAAGTTTAGATACAGCATAGTTACAAGATAACAAAAAGGACAGTGGCCTCCTTGCCTGACTCAAAATTTGCACTAGAAGCTTCTTGGGCTGCCAGAGATGAGGCTGAACGGTCAAAACTGGACACATCACATACCCAAAGGGACCATTCTGGAGTCTGAGCTCTACACACTTTATCTGAGACCTGCTTGCACACATAATTTCTGTCATGGCCAGGGTATTACAGACTGTGGCAATGTAGGTGATCAAGCACAACCACTGCAAGCAGCACACAAGAGGAAGCCTTGGGTCAAAACAGGTAGGTAGAAAACCACACAAGATGTTTGCTGCTCTACTGCAAGGCAGTTTGGGAAGCAGAGTGCTCTGCTTCTGAAAACTCTGAAATCTCATCTTCCACATCTTCTGTGTATATGCAGAAGGCAGAAAGGAGAAAGACACACACACTGCGGGGCAGCAGAAAGGGATGACAAAAGAGAACCCAACCATTTTAGTTTGAAGTAATTAGGCACAAATATACTCATCATTAGAATGAACATGAAGACACACAAAGAAAAACTATACTCCTTAAAACAGCATGCAGATGCCATAAAGTGGATTCACCACTCCAGAATAATATTTCTGCAGCCCCCTGGTTAACCAATGTGGACTACTGCTGAGATGTATCATTTAGCCATCTTTCTGAGCTGTGCTACCTTGGGTGGTTAATTGGATAGTGCCATGGCATAATTGCACACAACTGTTCAGTGTAAAATCCTCACTTACCGAAATGAAAAAGCTTGAGCAAAACAAAGAAAAACTCAGATAATTGTTTTAAAATATGCTGACAAGATGCTTTTTCTTCTACTCCACTGAGCAGACTTCTTTCTTCTCTGCTGTAAACTCATGCTACACAGTGTGTCTGCTTTGTACATGTGACAACCAATCTTTTCACTGACAGAAGACAGCCTTAGTAAAGCAAGGAGACTGTATTAGATTCTAGTTGCTCAAGTTTCAAAGACTGTTGAGACTCGGTGACTGTTTCTCATATTTATCATAACAACGCACAATTGTCTACCCAGTTCTGAGTAGAATTTTTGAACTTCAAATTAGTCTAGTAGCTGTTACACACTTTTCAGGGATGGTTCCAGGGCACCAACATCTTACATGAAGAAAAACATTCAAAATACACATGCACTGAGTAATTAATTGCTGAAGCAGATCTAAAGCCACAGGAAGCTGTATATGCTGTTAAATTGCAGAGATCAATGAGCATTGCTTATCAGGGGACCATGTTTAAAAGGTTGTTCTTTGCTAGACAGCAGTGAAGAGCATGCCAGGTCTGCAGCACTGCCCCCAGTTAGAGCTGTATGCACTCCTATTCTGAATTTTCTTTCAGAAAGTTTAACACCTACTAAGCTGACAAAAGAATCAAAGCAACTGTTCCAACTAGCTATATGACATGCAATCCCTTCCTTAGAATAGCACACAATTAATTCACCTCTTATCTGCTAAATGCTTTGGATGTTGTCATTTACATCCCTGAGCAATCACACATGGTCTTAAGTGATTCACTGCATTTACTGGCTGAAGCCAATCCTGCCCCGTTTATCAGTTTTAGGAATATCAGATTTTAAAGGATGACCAAATGAAAACTTCAGTAACATCGTGGAAATAATTTATTTTTTTTTTAAATAGCCATTTATATTATTACACATAACAAAGAGCAAGTACTTTCTTTGGTGATAAACCCTCTTTACTGAGCCTGTTCAGTAGAGAGAAAGTTGGCATCTTATTCTTAGAAGCTCCTAAAAGCTCTACATTTCAATGGCACCCTGCTGTGTTTCTTGTACGTTTCTAATGAAGCACAACGACTTTAACCACTTCCAATTAAGGCAGTGCTTTATGACATCCAACCATCACTTCTGATACTGAAAAACAAAGTTCTGCAAAGACCCAGTACCTTCAAAATGCCACATCCTTGTAAAGGCAAGAGATGGGCAAATGCACAGGCAAGGGAATACATAACATGAAAGAGCAGATTAACTTTATGGATTATCGGGTCATTTCAAGAAGGATTGATAACCACAACTGTACACTAATTCTGAAGTGTATTTTGGCTCTCTCTTGTTGGGAATTTACATTCCTGCCAGGACTGATTTAGTGCACTACACATGAGAAGACAAACACAGAGTGCCCTTTGCCAATGTGATATTGCCACGTAACTACAAAGCAGTAAAGCATATGGAGTACCTTATCTGTACTGCAGTCCTCACTGTTGGTTTACATTTGCTAACATTTAATTAAGTGCAAAGATAAGCTGATGTTTTCTGGTGCAGCAAAAATTAGCTTTTTTCCAAAAATATTGTACCATCATCTAATTTTATAGGCGAATAGTTGGCAGCTTCCCTAATTAAAGCATATCGTTAGCTTTTAAGATATGGATGCTTAATTAGATATTCTGTATACAGTTTTTCTACATCAACTAATTTATGCATAGATTAGGGCTGTTTTATTATGCTATTACATATATAAAAATATGTTTGATCTGAAGGATGACAACTTGCAGTTAAAAGCAGAAAGAAAATGAATCTGATTAGCTTCAAGTTAAGTCAATAAAAACACAGCTAAAAAAAACCCCAAAACAATCCTCATGCCAAGATTATTAGCCAGCAGTGCTCCTGCTGCAACAACGATGGTAAAACGTTCCAGCAGAGAACTGCTATAGTCTCTGAGTATTTAGTGATTTTAGCTCTTATTTGATTCTTTTTGTTTATTCTATGCAGTTAGGCTGCAATGCATACTGATGTTGTACATTGCTGATTCTAGAGAGTGTTTCCAGCATGTGCTGGGTGTTCTAGAAAAAAAAAAGTGTATAATATGGACAAAAAGCTAGAATACTGTGCCTGAATTTTCAATATATCCCATGCATGATGAATACTCATGAGTAAATAACCCATCCGTGGGGCATCCATCGTGTTTGAAAAAAAAAAGGGGGGGGGAGAGAAATTTAATTTAAATCTCCCCAATAAGAGATATTTGAGACCAGTGACAGATCAGGACTCAGCCTTCTCCTCCTCAGACTGCCATTCCCCCTCTGTGGCCCATCCCACCACCACCTCCTCCCTAGCCAGAATGACCTTTTCTCCACCGTGAGGCCTCTGCTTTTGCTGCTGTACGTTCCCGCTAAAAGCGCGGCTCTCCTCTCTCCTCAGCACGGCTCCTTCACCCGTTCTCTCACCCCCTGTGTGGCGCAGCCCGCCCACAGCCTGCCCGCCATTTTGGTACTGGGCAGATTAGTACTTGAAGCAAATTGGAATCGCAGCCAAAACTGCTGAAAATAAAGGAATAAACGCAGTCCTGAGGGCAGCAGGCAGAAGCCCAGCGGTCCTTCCACCCCTCACGACAAAGGAAGCTCCTGCCCTGAGGCCCCCGAGTGCCCTTCCCCTGCAGGCAGCGCTGCCTCTGGAACCTTCCACACCCCGCCTCCCGCCGCATGGACCCCGAGCTGGCTGCCCCAGTCGCCGGCCGTGGCAAACACACGCCCAATTTTAAAGGCAACAAGCCTCCCCTTTCGGCATACACACGCACACTTCCCCAGCCCCGTGGCACAGCAAAGCCCCAGAAAGCAGCCAGGTGTTTACAAACAGATCAGCTTTCATAGAAATCTTCACTTGGCAACCGCTTTCTCTGCCAAAAGGGGAGCTGCATTTTGTCTTGGCCCTGAAGAGGCTGGCTGAGGAAAAGCAGCTATCAAAAGCTAATACACATTAAAGAAAACTGGTGTGCTTCTTAAAATCAGTTCTTTTCAAGGTTTTCCCTTCGCTGGCTGCTATTGTATTGCAATGTCTTACCTTACCTGCAAGACATTTTCCCTTAAAGATCTCCCTCACAGAGACTCTCCAGAACCCATGAGAGGTGACAGCCAAAGCTGGTAACTCTACTGATACTCTTGCCAGCAACAAAAGGAAATGTTCCACAAGAAAAGATCATTGGAAAAATTAAGAACAACCCAGTCCTAAGCTTTCTTCCTAAGTTTTCTGATATAGACATAAAGAAAAGTTATCAACACAATTCTCTGCACTCCCAAGGGTTTCTGACCTACTCATCACTGAAATTTGTTTCCAATAATCTATTTAAAACAAAAATAATATTTAAAAAAGACCCCAATAAGTCAGCATCTCCTCTCTCCTGGGGAGAAATGGAGCTGGCTTGCATGAGGTAACAAATCCAGCAGGCAGAAACTTGTGCCAGGGGACAAAGGGGTCTGGCTTTAAAACCCCTACTTTGTTCTACCCACATAGTTTGCCCAATTGCAATGGAAAAAAAAAAAATAATGAGGGGAAAACAAGTTACTTACATGTTCTACAGCTCTTTTGTGAATGGACCAACATGATTTTTTAATAACGCTTTTTATTCAGAGATATTCAAAACACTGCAGAAGACCTCACAGAAGTCTGATTTCTCTATTTGAGACCGAGAAGTAAGTATGCAGAAATAATGAAGTATTCAAGTCCATGCACTGATCCTGTGGGTTCTCATTTTTAGTGACTGAATTAGACATTGCTCATCTGATGCAGAAATACCAAGCATCCCCAAAATAAAAAAAAATTAAAAAGGGACAAGAGAGAAAAGATACTCTAGGCAATGGGGTGCATCACTCCTACCCCAAAACATAAGGCTCTTAATTTTAGTATCCAAATGAACAAGGAACAGTGAGGGAGCAGGGATTGAAATCAGTGTGTGTATGATAATTTTACCTGTACTATTTATTACTAGGATAAACTTCTGTAGCAGCGTTGATACTTGTTTCGTTTTTTTTTCCTCTAGCAAATGGATTTGGACTAATAATTGTTCTTCAGTTAGACTGTGAAGGTTTCTCTTATTCTAGCAATAATTTTTTGGCTTTATATACAAGGTCTGTTTCCTTTTTGCCAACAAGATTTTGAGCATAACAATGCAATTTGGGCACACAGCCTTAAACTGAAAAGTTCTGCTTGAGACTTATCCCTTGCTTACAGCAGGACCAAAAGACACAGAAACCTCAAAAAATTCAAGCATTCACTGTTGTCCAAATTAGCAGGTCAGCTTTCCAAGACTGGAAAAAGGACTACTGGAGGGAGTCAAAATACAGCTTTTACTCCTGTCATGATCTCTCTTCTTTAATCAACATGAAGAACCTAACTGTAACAAACCAGATGTGGTCCTGGAATATATTATATATCCATTTCTCTGTAATACACACCCCACACACCCCCCAAAGGGATTTATATTTAGATAAGAAATTTCAATCATGAAACAGAACTGGAGGAATCTTTTTGAAAATGGATTTCTCTCCCTTCAGATAGTTTCCTCTAAGGCATATATTACAAGTAATATCAGCTGGAACATATACAAGAAAAATGTTCAGTGAACTTTCTTGCCCTAATAATTGGAAATGGTTAACCACACGCTAGCAAAATCAATACACATACAGCAGTGCATCTGTACTCCATTACTGACCATTATAAATAACACTGTGACAGAATTTCTCCCAGTTTTGCTGTATTATGGAATTAAAAACACAGAGTTTTCAGAAACTAAGCGAAGTATTTGCTATGTGAAAAAGGAGGGAAATAAAGCAAAGAGCAACAACTATAATTGTCCCATGTAGTAAATTATATATACAACCTACAGTTAAGTATCACTTTGTTATACTGGATTTTTGGAAGCACATGAAAGATTTGGCAGGCCACACAACATATGGCATGAGTTACTGCATTGATACTGCTATTACAATGGGATCTGAGTTAAAGCATCATCTTAACTCCTGCCTGAAAGGCCACTAATCGACAGGGAGCTCATTTGTGTGCCTCTTCACCTGATGATCACACTTATTAATGGAATAGTGAAAATCAGCAAGACCCCAGGATAAAACTGAGAGCTTGCCTAGCTATTAGATCTAGAACTCTTATAGTTTATCTTCTAAGTTACAGGTCATCACCAATTCTTTTATTTGCCTTCTACTTGTTTGAAAATAACATTTCTTTCTGTTTGCAAGCATAGTAATTCCCATAGCTACACTCTTCTGTAAACATAATGGCTAAAAATTAGTTGTTACTATGATTCTTTCGAAGTCCATTACAAATTTCAGTGCAATCAGAACTAGTTAAATCCTCTGGCTACAAAGATTCACACACGAATAAATCCACACAAATTAATTATTTGGGGTTCAATGCAATTTTTCCAGCAGTGTGAAAAAAATGCCAAAAAACACTTTGTAAAACAAATATTATGAACAACACAAACATTTTCCTGGGAGAATTAACACAGAAATGTATCCACTCCTACAGTTTTGTTCTGACCTGTTTTTCAGTAATAGATATTTGCTTTTAAATAAATTTCTACACTCCTAGTACCATCCCCTGTCCAATTCCATCTTCAAGAATGTCTCCTATAAAATACCCAGGACTTAATTCAAAACACTCTTAACACTGGAATATTATCTCTCCAGTTTCACTGGAAATGTTTTACTGGTGTCCTGTACCATTCTACAAGTGCCTTTACCGACCTAAGTCTTCACAATGCCTCAGAATGTTATATTTTCCTATTAAAGAACAGCATGTACAAAGAACTTTAAAATGAAAACAGTAAAAGATTAGGTTTCTGAACTAAGAAAATTAAGGCTAAGAAAAAAAAATTACAAAAAGCCATTCCAGAGTCAAAGCTTCTGTCTTAAAAAAAAAAAAAAAAAAAAGCCTGAAGATCCTCTGAACTTTACCCAAAACAGGTCCTTGTCACAGTGGAGATCAGAACAAGATGCTTTTTTCCTCTCTCAATGTTTCATGACTTTTACTACAGAACTACTTTACAGAAACTTCAATAACTAAGCTTCAGACATTACCAGTAAAGCCCCAGGCACTGCTTCAAGCTCACTGTTACACTTCCTACAGCCATGATACCCTGTGCATTTCTATCTCAGAAGATAGTACAAATGCAAAGAGGCTCACTGTTATTATCATGACAAAGAAAAAAACTGCTCTTACAAATGATTGAGGGAGTAATGGAAGAGGAAGAATGAACTTTAGACAACACTGAAAATAATCTTACAGTGTGATATATATATACACACTGTCACTGACAATATATTGGTTTATGCTCTGGCATTTTATCTTATAGCCATTTGCAAGTACTTGAAGTCAGCCTTTGACATTTTTATTTGTAAAGCATTTCTTATAATAATCTAGTTTGGTTCTAATTGTCTTGGATGAAATCCAAAATTATTTAGGAATTTAATAACAGAAAGTATAATTTGTAGTACAGTGATTTCCTTATAATTGACTTTGCTATACATTTGACAGGCAGTCTCTAAGATCAAGACTATGATATTTATTAATACTACATTTAATTTATGGTTACTGATGAAAAAGGCTCCCTATTACATGTCTGTCAATTCTCACTGTCAAAAAAAATACTGTTCTTGTATGGTCTTGTATCAGAAACCCACCCTACAGAATTCTTTTGTGTTTTTCCCAGTCCACAACATTTGGTTTATGCCCAATTCCAACTCCCCTTACATGACACTGAAGAGTTCACTTTCCACCGTACTGAATACAGAGAAGTTTGCTCCGTGCTCTCAAAGATTTAACTATTTTCAGTGCTATGCTATTTCAACAAACTCAAGGTTAGTGACAGCAAAGAACCTGCAGGCTAGAGCTAGGAGAGTCATTAAATCACTCAGAAATACTTTTTAAGAAATATGAAGTGCATGAGCCATGGCAGTCTAAATTGCACTGGCTTGTCTGGCTGCTTGCAGGACACAGCATGACTAGATTCATTTGTTGTTTGAGGGCCTGGGACATCATTCTCTTTCCAGGTCTCTGGAAGGAAATCTGAAGGGAGCACACTTACAGCTACCCTTCAGAGGCCTTGCACCAGAGCAGGGATGGCTCTACAATGGCCAAGAGTATTTTGGTTTCCATACCCACCTGAGAAAGTGCTCTGTGGGCTGGCAGAGACCACAGGAGTGAGGATCAAATCATGATTCCCACCATGCAAAACAAGGCTGATGAAAACAGAGCATTTAAGTGACTTGCCCAAACTTGAATACACATTGAGCTTCAGACAGTATATGTGCTTTGGCTGTCAAGTTTTAACTACTTGATAAAGCCTCCTTTATTTGCTCACACCTCCACAGAAAAGTCACATAGTACCAGCTTCAGATATCTTAAATTCTGTCTGATAATTTTCAGTTTTCACCTCCATCAAGACTACCATGTCAGAGATGAAAAAAAAGTGCTGATGAAGTGCTCATGGCTAATGCAAGGGCTCCAGGCCCAGGTGTGCTCAGGTAGCACAGCCATCAGCAAGAGCCAGCTCTGTGCAATGCAGAGACACAGCTCTCAAGGGGTTGTCTTTTCAGCCCCTCCAGAGCTCCACACTCAGACACAAACTCCTGTGCAGGGCGAGTTAGTTGACAGTGCAAAACACTCTTCATGAATAAGAATTTGAAATGCTAATGTACATAAGAATTTGAAATGCTAAATTTAGATTCTAGTCCAGGCTGCAAAATGGGAGTATTTCAGAAGAGCAACTTTTAAATGCACAGACCCAGCATTTGGCCTTGAATAAAGAAGTTCTTCACAGGCTGTACTGTAAGTTTCTAAGCTGACTGTCCTCAGCAAAGTTGCCTCAGCTTTGTTGATTTGTAGTAGTGATCTTATTCCTTATGTGTATTGTCTAGTGACTCTGCTTACTGACCATCTTTAACCACTTGTGCATCTTGGCACAGGAATTCACTACACAATAAACACATGCTAGTCACAGAAATATGACATTTTGGGTTTTAGCATTCCTTTAACCCTTCAACTTCACATTTCCAACTATAGGTCACAGTCCTGGAAGCTACAAGGTTATAGTTTCACTTGCATGCCATAAGCAGAAACCCCAGCTCTTTTCACTGAAGATAGAGAATATGAGAAAGCACCAGCTCCGTGGTGGTCAGAGCAGCTGAGAATGCTGCTAAGCAACAAGAATTTAGCCAAGTATCTGGGCAGCCCAGTCCTCTCAACAGCAACAATTCACTTTCAATTCAATCTATTCTGGATCTGTTGCATACATTAGCCAACCTGTGAAAAGGCTACAACACAAAGGTTTAGATGCCAGTCAGAAGTACTTCAGTGAATTGCTTTGTTATATCATTTTACTTTTATACTACTCCCATCAAGCCCAAATCTGGCTGAGCTGCTTTAGAAAGCAGGAACTCACAGGTATTTTCACAAATGTATTTTACTTGATTTTCAAACTAAGAGATGCTATCACAAGCAAACAAGGCAGTATGAAGAAAGCATGCTGCAATATTTCTGTTTACATTCACAAACTAGACTAGATGAAATATGGAACACTTCTGGTCCTCAGTGTAAATAACTATTTCATACATTTTAATAAAGATACAAGATCATCCAAGGAATTGCCCCTAGATAACATAGGAAAATTGGAAAGGAAAACGCATGACATTTCCAACAAGTAAAATGCATTGACAAGTTATTCAAAGCTGTGTCAAAAAACCCTCTTAAAATGCCAATTATTTTGAATATTAAAAAAAAAAAAAAAAAAAAAAGCACAAGTCTTTGGTTTAGACCAGATCAGTTCTGAATACAAAAAGCTCTGTAGAGAAGGTTTTATACTGCGTCCAGCTAATATCAATTTGAAAAATATGAGAGAGCCATTACAGAGTGTTCTACCAAGGTCCTGGCCTGTTTGCCTCTCTCTTTTCTTGCCTACCTTCTTTTAGCTCAACCTACAAGTTGCCCCTTTCAGCTTCGCTGTATTCTGGCTGCTTCATGAAAAATTCTCTATTAGTGGTCTCCAGATAGCTCAAGTTCTTTGTGGCACACTCTTCTTGTTCTTAACCAGTTCATTACGTTTATTTTGCAAACATAAATTTTTATTAACAGATTCATCCACAGAATCATGTTATCAGCATTATCTGTAAGAAGAGGCAGTGTTGCTGTGGTATTTCTTATATTAAAAAAACCTAATTTACAAGGTTATTGTACCTAATACAGTTAAGCTTTATAATCCAATCCTAAAATCTAACCATACACAGGTCATCTACCCATTCTCTTTATTTAATGCATTACCAATGCCTGATTTCATCATAATATTTTATTTTCCTCCTCTAAAATAGTAAACCAACTCTCCAGCAAATGAAAACAAACATTTAAGTGAGCACTAAGTCAACAGTTCTGCCATACAATCATGTATTTTCAATTAGATATTCAGTCTGCAAGTGACTGTGTTTAGGCCAATATATCAGCATAATCAACAAAAATATTCATCATAATTACCAATTTCATCTGGAAGAAATTAGTAGCAGATGTTATAGAACTTCCCCATGTTTATATTCATAGATGCTTGACTCCAGAATAAGAAAGCATAATGAATAATAACCCCATGTTCACAGAAGGCCATTTGGAATCATAGCCTGCACCTCATTTCAAGTCACATCTCAGACTGCAGCAGCCATTGCTTTTCAGACTCGGTCTGCAGCCAGACAATTTGCTCCACCACATAAAGGATGCAAAGCCCTCAAATGGAATATTGGTTTGCAGTTCAATTCCTGCACAATCTCTGTAATTATTCCTTGGCAAGTCTGATTTGCATAAATCCCATACACCAGTAAGAAGTGTCAGTAGTCAGTAGTCCACTGGTAACCAGCAGTATTCAAGTTACTTGCATAGTAGGACAGATCTTTAATTGATGTACAGCAAACTCTTCTTCATTAATAAATATTGCCTTACCCCAACCTCAATTCTAACTGCAAGCATTTATTCAGTAATCTCAGGATATAGCAATAATTATTCAGTATCTCAGGATATAGCAACCAGGGAACAAAATGCAAAGGACCAACACTACACAGAAGAGGAACAGACAGATTTCTCTCCACATGGATTCTCCAAGATCCTACTAGATCCTACTGTTAAGCTTTTCTAGTTCACTATTTGTGGTCTGCTGCAGTCCAGCTCCATAGCTAGATACAAGAGGCAGGAAAGTGTGGTAGAAAGCCAACCCCAAACCTTAATTCTGATTCTCTTTCAATTCAGGTGGGTACACCTGCCAGCATCTCTGCATTCTGTAGGAACAAGGAGCTGGAGAAGCTAGCACAGAGACAACAGGTATGACAAGGTAACAGTGTGACTCTAGCAAGGAGGTAAAAAAGAAAGCCATGGTCTCAGATAAAATGCTACCAACTCAAGCCCATAGTAAGCTTTAAAATTCCCTTAAAAAACAAAAAACAAACAAACAAAAAAAAAACCAGGAAGAAAAAGAGAAAACCCAAACTTGTTTGAACTTATTAACACTGAATTACGTGCCTTGTTTTTTTGCCAGCAGCTTTCTCTCAGAAGCAAGTATTTGCAACTGGTTTTGTCCTTACTACTAGGCAGATCTTTAGCCAGTATTAATCAGGTTGATTTTCTGAATAGTTCCATTCATCTAAACCATAGCAGTTCCAGCTTCCCCATGCAAGCTGCAGGGGCAGAGTGTGGCTGAGCAGAGCAGAAAAACAAAGAAGCACTTCTAAGAAACACCTTCTCCTTCAGAGTGGCACAAGTCCACAGGACAGCCAGTGCCATGCCCTGACATGGTGCCATGCAACACTCCCCCATAGGGAAACCAAGCAAAAGTCTTCCCTATTTGCTTGAGGTGCTCAGTGCAGTGCAAAGATAACAGGTGGGTCCAGATGTTGGGACTGTGCAGAGTCATTCCTGATGTTAGAAAGCGTTGGAGATGCTCTGGCCTTTATCTCCCTGCTCAGAGCTCCAGAGAACCTCTCCAAGAGGTTTCTCCCCATTTCAGCCCTTCAGAATGAGCCTTCCCAGAGCTGAGACTGCCCTTCCCTGCTTGCAGACTGATAGTGTTTGAGGGGAAACAGTGAGGCAAGCAGAGCTAGACCAGAAGAATGCTAGGCTGACTTGGCTTTAGAAGGGTGGTGGAGTGACAAAGCAAGCTGTGGAAATGACATCTTACCAATGCTCATTAAACCTTGTCTCAGCAGCTTTACTAGAATATTCCAAACTTTCTCTAAACTGCAGCTCTTATCCCCCTCAGAATGATCTGCTGCTTCCAAGAAAGTCAGACAGCTTCTCAGACACCCAAGTATAGTTTTCAAGCCTAGATATAGTCACTTCATTTGAAAAACTTGTATCCCAAAAGGGATTTTGGAAGAAGCTTCTCAAGTGTAAATCCCAGGTCTAGACTGAAACAAAGGACATGGTTCAGAGCAGAGCCAGTTTACTTGACAGTGTCTCTCACATCAACCCTGTGCTGTCAGTCACACATTCTCACAGTGAGAAAGTGCTAGGCTTCGGGCTGAGAACTACACCATGCCTGTCAAACAGTGCATTCTGAAGAGCTTTTCCCCAACACAAAAACAAAAGGATTGTTCTCTCTGGTTTTGAAGAAGGCACATCCAATCCCATAGAAGTTATCCCTAATGAAACAGACAAAACCATCTGTCATGATCTAGTTGATAAAAATCACAGAGAAGCAAGTGCTACAGCTACATCACTAGAAAGTAGTAAAAAAACCCCAAATTGTTGGATGTGACCAGCATTCAGTGACAGAAGAGAGCATATCACACAGGGACAGTGAATTAGTTTTGCTGCTCTTTAGGAGCAGTGGCTCCACACAACTGATAACTGATCAGAAAGCCCCAACTGTGAGATAAGTAAATGTTAGAAATGATTTCTGCAGCCTGTGTGTTGCATATTAATTAGTACTAAAAGCCTGCACTGCAACTTACAGCTATCCTGGAGACAATCATGAGACTCTGCATGGAGAGAGGCCAGAAAAAAGACTGGATCACAAGGGAAATTCCTTCATCAATGAAACTGTAAGTGGAACATACTAAAAAGAGCTCAGACTGCTGAAGCACATTTCTTTCCCACAAGAAAATGAAGCAATACATTTGAAGTGATTTTCTATTTTTTCTGGAGTGACATCACATCATTTTGTCAGTACACCTTTTCTAACACCACTTTGCAAGCCTAGCTGCCCATTTCCTAAACAGTCCCAAAGCTATCAGAATACAGGGAAGAGCCTAGAGCTGGCTGGCAAGCTGGGTGGGCTTCTGTCTTGGAACAACCAAATTAAACTTCTCACTCTCATTCAGCAACTTTACCACTGAATATAAACCATGTTGGATGCTTGCACAGCAGATGAGACCATCTAAAACTGTTCATAAAACCACAGCATATCCACATACTTTCATTAGACTCCAGATGAGTCTAAGTGGCTTTACTAAACATTACATATTAAAACTGGTTTATTATTGTAAAAATAATAAAACTTCAGGACACTACAGAATTTGGAAGATGTGTAGGAATCTCAAACTGAACATCAGGCTTTTCAGAGTTGGGGTTTTTTTTATTTTCAAAAGGGAACAAGCAGGCACATACAAACCAGTTGTGTTTAAGACACTGCTGAAATTATAGTCATATTTCACACAGAGTGAAAAGCTGTCTGTTCCTGACTCTGCAGATCAGACAGCTGGACACCTAAGGCTTTTGCCTGGAATGAATTACAGGAGTTTGACAAAATGTTTTAGGCTTGGCTTTAAAATGAACTAAACTATGATTTAACTTATGTTATAAAATGTGAGTGGGGTTCACAGTTTATTTCACTACTCTTTAATAACAGTTTGTTCACATTGCTCTAACCAACACCTTTATGAAAGCTCACAATGTTCCTTCTTGCTGCCACATCACATCTCTCTGGAAACAGGGAATGCAGCAGAAGTGGAATTGGGGATGCTGTGGTGGAGAACAGCCACAAAGTGCTGACAAAGAACCAAAACAGGTGAGTTTTGAGGCCTGGGCTTTCTATGTTATCCAAACAAGTGGAGTCTTGGGATGTTGTTCAATTAAGTCACTACTGTTGTACACTGATTTGTACAGACTAGGGCTAGAGATTTGGTCAAAGTTTCCATTTTTAAGTTGGGTTGAGAAAGGCACAGCTTTTTACAGCTGGAGGAACAGCAAGGGATTGCTAGAACTAGAAGAGCACCCACCAAACCAACCAACCACTGCAGGAGATGCAAAGAACAGACTGAATTTACTTTTGTAATGGAGTTAAGGCCTCTTCCTCCAATCCCAATTGCATCTCCATGAATAATCCACGTGGGCACAGTGGGGCAGATGAGGGGCTACAGCCTGAGCCCACAGCGTGCAGCAGCACGAGGCTCTCCTGCACTCACCCTGTGCTAGAAAAGATGTCCCATGGAGGATGTGCACACAGGGAATTTTAGAAGTCAGCAGTTGCCCCTTCCACTTCAGAAGGCAGAGGGTGATGAGCTAATGCTGCTCTTAATGGAGACCAAGCCGTAAATGTTCAGACAGGGCTAGTGTCTGTTCTGCTCCCAATGGCTACCTACTTGCTGAAATCAGAAAGAAAGATGTTGATGTACAGGAGCCAGTGACCTGTTATAGACCTTGTAACAGGCAAACACAAACAAGACAATACTCATCATGATCCCCACCTCAGCTTTATAATTACTCAACCTCATTTAAGATCCTCACAGGAATCTACAGCCAGTACATTCAAGCTAATATTAGAATAACAACAGCACTCTTGCTTGATGCCTTTTACTTTTCTGGAAGTTAAATCTGTCTTTGTGATTGCAGACATATACACACTTGCTCAGACCTTCAACTGGACTGATAAATGGTATGGTGGTTTTCCAAATCAACTGGGACAAGTCAGGTGACAAATGATTCCCATTAGCTTCAGCAGAATGGAAACAAAACAGATCAATACAAATGATTTGCAGCAAGTTCAGATCATAAATTTCCGTTTGCCCAGTTCCATCATTTTAAAGTAGAAGCATTCTCCCCACACAACATGAAAAAAGGTGGTAGTGATCCAGAGATTTGGTCATTCCAGTCACAACAGACTGCTCAGGATTTCAGTTTAGGGTGCTTTCTAATCCAGTGTGGATTTTACTCAGTGCTACATAAGGATATTCCTTTAAAAGATGGCAAACAATGCAAATTATAATGACCAGTTTTGGAAAACTAATTGGAAGCTGTTGTTACCTAAAACCCTCAGGAGTGGTACATGTGGGCACACTCCTGCCTGCCTCATCACAACTCTTCTGCCTTTCACCACCTTTCTTCAGGAGTCCCACCAACAGTAGGTAGACATGAAATAATCCTGCCTTTTCCTTTTTATACTTGGCAACATAAACCAAACTACTGCCTTACATCACTGTCGCGGTTTGGGGTCAGGGCAACCCCCAGACCGATAACAGACCGCTCTCTTTTAACCCCCCTCCCTCCCCAA